>OX596212.1:9041591-9215932 GCA_951394215.1 Glyphodes perspectalis
TATTTCATAAAAAAACATTTAAAAAAATCAATTTTAAGTGCTTTAAATATTCCTGGTCTGTGATTCATACAGAATCTATTCATTCTACACTTACATGTAATTAATTTAAAATATTTTTTTATTAATAATATAAATAAAAAAGAGTGAGCATACCATGGACTAGTAAAAAAAGAAGGACTCCGCGCCACTAACTAGACATTGAAGCTCCTCAGGTGCTCAACTTGACACGCAACTTACGTCACACATTGACAAATTAAGTGCTCCACATGACAGATATCCGATATCTGGTATCCATAAGTATCTCACTCACACATGCATAAACGTAGCTTCACGCTATAGTATGGTAGCGTGGAGTCCTTCTTTTTTTACTAGTCCGTGGAGCATACATAGATTAGGGGGGCCCTATGAGCTATGAATCCTACATGTAACATGCAACATGCATGCAAACAGCATTTGCCTTTCCCGGTGAAGAAAATTGGATATGATAAAGACTGTCAACTTTTATATGTAATTTAGCACCATATATTTTTAAATTGACTAATAAACATTAATATAGCAATATGTTTATTGAATTTTAGGAAAATATAGGTATACATTATGGCTACCTATGGAGAAATAGTGGAGCCAGTGTCCAGGACTGCTTGGGAAGATTGGGACGATTTGTCACCTCAGAGCAATCCTAAGTAAGAAAACTTTCTTATGAACAAAAAAGGAATTCTAAACTTTCCGACTTCCATTTGTTACATATGTAAATATATATTTTACAGGTTACAATGGCAGGTTGATTTGAGGGCACCACCTACTGATACTTTTCTAATTTTTGAAGGAAAATATTTGTATGATTGCATAACTCATCAAACAAAATGCAAAATAGACTTGATTAATTCAATCAAAGAAGTTGGCTTGCTCTTGTACAAGATAGAATCTACAGATAAATACTTGTGTATCATCAAAGATTATGACTTGCTCCAAAGCAGTGAAATTGTTGAGTTACTAAAACAATATATTACTGTTAGCAATGATGTGATAACAGTACAAACTAAGCCAATAGCCGAGTACCAGTCAATTGAGCTAAACAATCAAAACTGTGTGATCCGTTCATTATGTACTACCATGCAATCAAGTCCAGATATACTTTTTCCTAAATTAGAACAACCAAATATGATATCAGGTTTATCTGCAGGAGGTAAACAAATACATATATGTAAATTATATTGTCATTTAGTCTATATCTATGCCACTATTATACATGTATAACTTTTCTTTCAGCTATAAGCCTCAGGGAACACCTAGGTCTTTCTGGTAAAGCAATTGTTTGCTATGTAGAGCATCCAGAAGAATATCAAATAGAAGAAGTACAAATATTGCTGAAAAAACTTAATATTATCTCAAATAATTCAAGACCAACAAATGTGTTAAATTCAAATTTGTATATATAATAACCAATAAATCTTTATAAGTATATAAAAAATTGTGTCAGTGTTAGTTGCCATACTCTTCCGAAACGGCTTAATCGATTTTGATGAAATTTTATATGTACACATGGTAGGTCTAAGAATAGGTTGTTATCTATTTTTCATACCCCTAATTTTCCCTATTCAATTTTAAAATATTAAGGTAGTAAGCTGGGTAGAGAAACTAACATAATTTGTTGAATGGATTTATTAAACATCAACACACATCAAACAAAAGACATGAGGCATGGGGTCATAGCAGGGTTTACACTTATTATTTCATTGATTACAACATGATCTATATTATAACAGAAGTGAAAATTAAATTCACATGAATGATTATTATGGCACAAATATTGGATTTGAAATTGCGAATTAACCCATAGTTACCTATGTGAATATTACAAAAATTATAAATTGGCCAACCCCTACTACATTAATAAACTTCGGAAAAATATGTAACATAAGAACCTAGTGTTTATACAAATTAGCACAGCCCATTAAATCGCAGACCAGTTTTGTTTGGTTTGGTGACAACTTTAACCAATGGAGTTAGGGTTTAAAAAGTTACATGAACATAACATTACCCATCTTATTTACATTGCCCCAGACCTTAACTATATACACAGGGCCCCGAAAAACGGTATCGCTTTATGTATATATATATTATCGAGATATAAAGGCAGCACGAGGTACAAATTACATATGTTGCCTTTGGAGTTATAGCATAAAAATGGCCTTCGCGAGATGAATATTTATTTTTTTAAATATTAAAAAATTGTGAAAGTTTGTAACATCTGTATGTTATGGGAGACTCGGCATGTACTCTCTCGGTAAGATGTTTTTTATCGATAGACTAAATAGACGTTATCCTTTTCTCGTAGTCTTATAATAAATAAATAAATATCACACTAAGTACATCACATACATTGATCTGACTCCGAAGTAAGTAGCAAAAGCACTTGTGTTACGGATATCAGAAAGAACAGTGGTATTACAAATATATACTTAAATAAAAATGTTGGATATAATAACCAGGTTATGTCACGTGCTTAAACGGGGTCCGCTTAGACCATAATCCAGGATTTAGAGAATCTGATAATTTCGTTGAAGCGCCTGCCAATCTGACCTTCGTTACCCTTATAAAGGAGAACCAGACAAATTTGGATTATGGTTACACATCCGTAGCTGTTGGAATGTGCAGGTTTCGTCACGATGTTTTCCCTCACCGCCGAGCTAATGGTATAAATACGTACATACATTTGAAAAATCTAGATGTACGTGCCCAGGTTTGAACCCGCATCACTCGGTTAAGAGGCGCGTGACCTTACCATTGAGCTACCAACGCTCAAACAAGACGTTAGGTATGTTTAAAAAAACATTTTATTGGATGTATGGGTAGCTATGTACGTTAATGTAACTTCTACAATAATTGGAAAATATAGAAAAGCGTATAAAAATAATTATGGCAAAATGCATATTGACGTAAAATTCACAATTTGTGTAATTTATAACGATGATGATATATTCACATGAATGTTTACTTGCTAAATTATTATAAGAAAAATCTTCACTATCTTAAAATATAATAAACATTATATTATTTCAATTAGGTTTAACAACAATATTCGTAAATAAAAAAAATAAACCAAACAACATTCATAGTACTTGTTAGAGTAGTTGATTTAATCGGAGTTTGTAAATTTAAACAAAATAATTCATGTAGAGGAGATTTGGGACTTGTATTATTCGCCCTCTAGCAAGATAGATTTGGGCCAGTCGGTATACAAAATTGAATGTATTTTCTTATTTTAATTGTGTATGTAGGAACGACATCGAAAATAAAAATAACATTAAGACGACTACTCTATCATCAATATAAAATCTCCATATACTCATAACAATTTGTTTTTATATATTTTGCATGATTATTACGCAATAATAGATAATGACTTTATAGGTGCATATAGGATAATATATATAATGTAATCAAGTATTAGAGAACCAATCTATAAGGTACTTAGTTCCACGACGTTACACACATAGCTATCAATTTATTTAAACGAATAAAAACACTGAATATGAAACACTTTAATATATTTTATGTAGGTACGTGTTACAAAGCAAAATGCATCTGTACCTACAGATGCATTTTGCTACTAAAACTTATCTGGGTATTCAATATTAGTTATGATCTACATAAAACGTATCATTAAGTGAGTAGAAAACATAAGCGTAGCTTCTATTCCTCGAATGAAGTCCACTTTTTCTACTTATATCACGTCGCTTGTGTGTGCAATACTTGGGATTATTTGGGCTCCGTCGCCTCTATTTGCACATAAAGCGTCACAGGGCTATAAGTGCCGAATATCATGTTGGGGCCCATTATTAAAACAATTTTTTTTTGCGTTTTATAGATTTTGCATGCACACAGGCAAGGGTCGGCGCTGTCCTGACTTAGCCATAGGTAATAAGTTGATAGGCGCAGTGCGAGTGTGTATTGCCCCAGCGGAAAAGGATCGAATTTCATACTTTGAGTTTAGCAGATATTTAGTCTATGACTTCGTGTCGTGAATTGTGCATGGGAAGAAAAAATTTGTGCGTCCAACCATTGCGGAGTTATTCATCAAAAACTGTTTCCGCTAGGACAACGTTGTCGCTAACAGTTGTCTATGCCACTGTATTTCTATTTACTAAAAAAATATTATAATGAAATTTATGAATGTTACCTAAATGTACTGCCGCTGTTCTGTAGCCATCCGAACACGGTCGGGTTATGTACGAATTGCGGTGGTTATCTGTTTTTTAACTGTATTTCGTTAATTATTACGTGTTAAGGGATGAAATTTTACGTGTGAATAGTTGAATTAATGTACTAATTATAGGAATACGTTTTATTATGAATTATCCTTTAGAATCTCGTGCAATCAGGGTTTTTTGAATTAAAACATCCAAAAGATGGCGTAACTGTGACTTGCGGTCTTGTCACCCTCCTCATTGGTTAGTTGTCAGACCAAACTGACATGCTGTCAACAAGGAGCCAATAGTGACAGCGATAAGACCACGAGACTCCCTCATGCCATCTGGCGGTTTTTGTGTTTTTGAAAACCCTCATTAGAATGCTTATAAAACAATGGACATGGTAATCCCATAGCTCATTAACTGCTAAGAGGAAATCAATGATATTTGGCAAGATGTTGCAGATCTTTACAAGGTATGTATAAACATTATAAAGTAGACCCTTGACGAAGTGAAAACTTTAAATACTAGCACCTAATAACCTTGTTGTACGTTTAGATGTATATCTTTTGAATGATTTTTTTTTACTATCTTTTTTTCACAAATATTAAGCACTAATTGTATTTTTACTTAATTTATTTCGTTTTCACATGTATTTTTGGTACCAAATAAACATTTTTTCTTTCTTTCTTTCTTTCTTTAATTCAAATAACCTATGTTTAAAAGTACAGCTTTCTCAAAAGGCGTTTTATATGAAATCTAGCAAATGACCAAACGTTGCCGCAGCGGAAACTTGAATATCCTCACAGTTTAATGACGCACAAATTTTATTTAGGTATACTTACACAATTACCTCATGTGATACACAATTTTTTTAACCTATTTTTTTTCTTCTGCGTCCATGGCATAAAAAAAGTTCCGCTGGGACAACGTTGCCGCAGCGGAATCAGTTTTTGATGAATAACTCCGCAATGGTTAGACGCACAAATTTTTACTAACCATGCACAATTACACGACGTCATACACTAAATATCTGCAAAACTCAAAGTATCAAATTCGAACTGTTTTCGTTGGGGCAATACACACCAGTGTGACGTAACTAAGTGCCTTTAGTTAGGCTATGAAAATATAAAACATCAAATAGTTACCATTACTACCTATACCTACATATAATGATAACGGGAGATTATAACTTACTTTTATAATTATACACAGTTGCAGATCTATTCTAACATTAAGACTATCATAATAATATATCTAATTATGTATATCTTTTAATATTTCTTACTAGACAAATTAGGAGTCTATATTTTCACGAGTTTTCTGTAAATATAATGAATGTTTTCTACAAGCGCTTCTTAGTTTTGACATAGTACTTCTGGATTAATTAGGTACAATGTCTATTGTATCTATATAAAAAAAAAACATTATACTGGCATCTTAGGCGTTTGTTTACGACTGTACCTGTTATTTTGCACACGGCACACGTTTTAGTCAGTGATTGATGCAGTCGCCCATTTCCAAATTTCATCTATCTCGAATGCTATTTTCAGTCAATCAAATTTACAGAATTGTACCTACATAACGTTCATTTACACATACTTAGGTACTTTTAGATACAGATTTTTTAAATATAAAAAATTGATATAGGCGCCATCGTTGTAAAATAATTAAAACACAATTTACTTACAAACAATTATAATTATGATGTTAGCTTTATACACATTATGGACATTTGCATCGTCTATCATAGAAGTTCGAAAGGCCAACATTTAAATGGACAATAATTATGTAATAATGTTACAACGGGTAGACATTAATGTATGATCACGAAATTAAAGGTGTATCTTTCCCGATAAACATAAACGACAGTGCTTAGTACAGTTAAGTTTATAAAATCTTTGTAGTGTATAACAACTTTTGACAATCAGAAATTTGCTGACCCAAAATTACATTACAGTCAGTCATCAGAAAAGCGTAATATAATATATTACTTTTTGGTCCCTCTGTCCTAATGTGGTGCCCTGAAAAATAGCATTCGGATGAGTATTTTTAGTTTGATTTAGGACATCAAAAAGACTAGAAGTAACTGAGATAGTATAAAAATATATAAATTGTAATATATACTAAATACACGATAGATAATATTCAGAGATGATTTTACCATCTCCGATACATTTTACTCGTGCACTTTGTATACATACATGATATAAACTATAAGCAGCCGTAAGACTATTTCCGTAGATTATAATAACTCAAAAGTAGAGAGAGATTAAATTAAAAGTAGGTAGGTACATGGAATATTAATTAGAAACTAAACTGGTTTGGATAAAAGGACAATCACATTGCATGCTAGCATAATGGCCTCTATCAAATCAAGTTATTAAAAACATTTAGGTAGGTACTAGATTTAGTGGATAAAATATTTACATTACTTCCTTCATCTCGCTCGCTTGCCTTCAATATCTTTGTCTTGTTTGGATTGCGAATATGTACCTATGTACCTATATAATATAATAAGAATCGGAATAAAATATTGATTTTACATTATTAAAAATAACTATGTTGAAAACTTGCAATAAAAGTCTATGAATTACGCACAATATAAATGATTTAATATTGATGATTGTCTATGAAAAAAAAAATATGTGGGTATGAATTGACATCTTAGAAAACATAAGGAAATTATTTGGCGGAAATAATCTTATACCTAACTTATGGTTTAATCCGTGTAGGTATTATTATTACGACCCTAAACCTCGTACTTCTTAAAGACATCAATACTTAACCATTTTCTAAATTGACGTTTTTATTTGACTTTATAAGTTGTATATTCTTAATCATTTTTATATATTACTTTACAATCTAGTTAATAATTCTATCAGATAAAATATCTATCAAAGAAAATAAATATATATATCTATATATATATATATATATATACATACATTGAAATGGTCAGTAAGTTGGTGTTAGTGTTAGTCAATCTTTTAAAAATAATAATTACATATCACAGCAAAGTCAAAGAACCAGTTAGGATTTTGACGTTTATTGATTCGCTCTGAAAGAATCTCTGAAATATCTTTTTCATTTATGAAATAACCCTAGACAAGTGCAACTCTTTCTTGATTCTGCAATGGCGGATTTACTAACAGACTGGCGTCTAAGGCGGTAAATTTGGGGTCACATCTTTTATGCTTTACAGAAATCAAAAAACAGTCCATGTACCCAAAAACTATTTATTTTACCAGCTTATGTAAATCTTTGAGTGCTTTATAGTATGTAGAAAAACATTGCTGGAGCCAGCATTTTCAATAGCATAATGGTGGCAAATATGTAAATCCGCCACTGGGGTTCTATTTAACGTAGGTATACCCCGATTTTAATTTCCGGGTAATCTAGATACTTAACAAATTAATAATAGAATGTAAAAATAAGTAAAAATGTAGCGGATCGTAGAGTTAATAAACTAGCACAAAACGGAGACTGTTAATATTGAGTGAAGATCCGTCTCCGATGAATTTACCAAGGCTCATTCTGTTTAGTTTTGGTAAATTATGGTACTCTTTCGTAGACATTTTTAGTCTGTAATTTAATTATCTTACTTAATCATTATATAATTCCACAATTTCAGACAATACAACATACAGCAATATAAAATACCAATAATAAGTTTAGGTAATGGCTTTATAAATTGAAATGGTTAGCGCAGCGCATATTTAGAGAATCTTAATAAATAATAATTCTAGTCTATTTACCTTTATTATTCTCAGTCCAAATTGTACTGTTCTATTGGAGAACGGAAAGGAGTTTGGGATACCCTGGGAAGCCTCATATAAGTCTTAAAATATATCGGAATCTAAGAGTTTGATAAAAAATCTTGATTGAATATTATCACATCATCAATTAACTATAAACATGAACATTTTTACATAAAAGCAATAGAAAAAACACCTTAATTATCTTGAGAGTATCAACAAGAAGTTGCGCTTGTGTAGGGACATAGTATTATAACTAACATTAAGTGTGGAGTTTTAAAATATGAAACATCAACAAATATAAAATTGGTGAATATAAACCAATGATTCCTTAAATACATTTCATAACTTAAAGTTAATGTACATAATAATTTAGTTCTAAAACAAATGCTTAAATGATATCATTAAATCCCAAATATACTTACCCATATAAAGATTATCCTATTATTTAGATACGTAATCTTAACAATTGGGAGAGTCGTTAAGTGAAAACAAATAATCGCTCGCAACAAAACAATGATAGACATTTTTCATTGGAAGTTACTCAAAAACAAACTTGAAATGTTCCTTGTATAATATTTTAACAAATATTATGTCATTTTATGCATAAAAAATACACTTTTATATATAAATTACCTGGACTCACCTAACGATTGCACCCTGTATTTAAATCACTTCAATTTAATTTGTTATGGCCTGCGAGTGTATAATGAGATAATCGTATGTATAAATACTCATGTTTGGCCTGGACATTGTAGGTGTTACCAAATTTTATTCTTTACAGATTGAAGAATGTACTCATACATTTGAAATCATTAAACTGAAGCAAATGCTACGTAATTAAATAACAATATAATTTTCTAATTCTTACATAATATTATTCTTTACATTATACAAAATTAATTAATGCTCAAAATTAAAATATGGCGTAATAGTGTCGCTTAAGAATTAACAATACCTATATTATATGTATCCACTTAGTTGCCTTATAAAGCTTCTAATGACTAATCTATTGTCATTATCATATACAAAAATAAAATTGTCTCGGACAATTAAGCTTTTATATGATAGACATAAAATTCTCGTTTCTAAATAACTTTGGAGGTACATAGAACAGCCTTTCGTTTTAATATTTACATGTGAAAACGTTTATATTTATAAATCATTTATCCCACCGTTGTTCTGGCCCGATTTTACATTATCCAATATTTTATTTACAAACTCTGAAGTATTTCCCGCTATTTTTACCTCTGAAATAATAAACATGAATATGTCAATCGCATTGAAAACATAATCTAATAAAATATTAATTTTCCTCTTATTATCATTAGTACTTGTATGCAGTATTATTTATGTTGATGTTACTTTTAAGCTGAAAATTATTAGCTTAAAAATTTTATTCGGCTAGGGTTGGCCTTACATTAATGTTTGTAGGGCACGCTGATATAAAAATACCAAATCGAAGTTGCAGAAAGAACAATAAAAACAGGGTATTCTATGGCGACTATGAAGAATATGACGCAATGTCAATAAATAGCTATTTTTTGACATTTATTGTCCAGTTACCAGGTCCTTTACCGACAAAAAAAATACGATTTCAATTCTATCGACAAATTGTCTCTTTCAAATCAAGTATTTTTTCTAGACCTATAATGAAATGAGAGCAATACAAATATTTGTTACGAAAGCGCTAAGCTATAGGTACAGCTATAAATACAGGAGATCTTATTTGATACCTATAAACAATAAGAATTGGGTAAGTAACCCAATGCTTATTGTTTGAGTAAATCTAGATTTTCATTTTATTTAGAGTTAGACCATTAATGCCTACCCCGCTAGGGAAGTGGCGTGAAGTTTAGTTAGTTAGTTAGTTTTAATATTTTTTAATCACTACATCATATTTCTTAAAATTTTACATTCAAATCTTTCGTTAGATGTAGATAGTTTAAAAGTAGTGATCGTTTTAAAATAGGCTGAACAAAATGTGCGCAGATCATAAAAAAAACAAAATAAAATTAGAGTGATACATAAATAAAAGACTATTCGCTGGGTGCGCGATGACAGCGCCAAATAGTGGTTACAATTACGGCGGACTTTGAAATGTCAAATGGCTGGTTATTAATACGAAGAGTAAGTAAACAAACAAATAATTTTAATGAAATGTTGTAATTTACATAGATTCTACTCAATCATGTAAATCATTTAATCGAATAACGCATTTCGTATATGTTGCAGACGATTATTTATGACTGTAGTGTCGTCAATAATGCAGACTCTTTGTGTATTTTCAGTTAAACATGCATAAAAACTGCATTCCGAGCAATCACACACGAAATCGCTTTCCAACCACAAACAACAATAGTAAATAAATAAATAAATTCTCCAGACTGACACACCGGTTCCCTAGTTCCAAACTAAGCTTGTGCTATGGATACAAGGTGAACGGATAGACATACTTAAATACGTTTTATAAACAGTCATGACTCGAGTACAAATGTCCATGCTTATCACACGAAACATTTGCCCCTAGCGGGATTCGAATCCGCGACCCTTGATTTCGTAGCCAGGATCTCTGACCACTCGACCAACGAGCCAGTCTAAATAAAAGGAAATTAATTAGTTTTGGCTTAACATGTGCAACATGATAAAAAAAAATAATGTGAAGCTCATATGAGCCACACCATTGAAGAATTATAAAAGAAGAAAAGAAGAATTATAGAATTTTTGATCACTATTTTTGCCATTGTTTTTGCAATTGACTACGTTTCGTGACGTATGTTTATTTAATTTATACGTCAAATTCGCTAGTAAAAGGTGACAGTTGGTCTTACAGAAGTTCCTTTTTTGGCCACGGAGCGCGCTGCGTTCGGTTCGTGGTTCCCCCACCTCCTACTTCGCACCCAGCGATTAGGATAATATATAATTTAAAATATTGAATATTTTAAAAATATCTAACTACTTATTAAAAAACCAGCCGTTTGAGGCTTTGTGGACAAAATGTAGGCTCCGACGACACCGGTAACCGGGCACCACAGATATTTATGATATTGCATAATAAATAACGCATGTTGTCAATTTTACAATTTTTTTCTATCACCTTATCAAACATTTCAATGGATCGACGCTCAGCTAAATGTGCTCGGGTATATGTTACACCTAAACTGGCTTCTGTGTTTTTGTCAAATAAACAATTTTTAATTTTTTTTTTTTAATATATATGATATACGTGAGACGCCCACTTACTATTTACATACATATACCCGTTTTTATTTGTTCTGTGTTTCTTAATTTAATTTAATCTTTAATTTAAATGCCCAGGAGGGTCAGTCAGCGCTAGACAATATTTGTTAGGTAATGTAGCCCATCCTATCCGCATAAGTACATAGCATATGGCTATGTCATTTAATTAATGACTAAGTATAATAATATTATTACTGAATAATATAACAAAATTGCATTATATGAGTGGAAATTATTACCTTTAGGTAATATTTTCCACTCATATGCAATATAGGTATGTAATGTAATTTACAATAATATAATGTAATTTATTACATACCTGTGGCTGTATTGACTATGCCTGTAATATGGGAAGACCAATCGACACTGTTTTGAGGATTAGTCACCCTGTTACTTATAATTTGTTTCATCTGATTTATTCCATTTAGTAGTCGTTCTGAAACAAAAGAATACATAATACAGTTTATTTAACACTAGCGAGTCTAGCGACCTACCTCGACTTCGCACAGTAAGCAGTTTTGTTTTGCAATATATGTATGTACAACTGCACATATAAACCTTGCTCTTAAATCACTCTATCTATTAGTGAAAACCGTATCAACATCCCTTGCGTAATTTATAAGATCTAAGCAAACAGACAGAAGCGGTGACTTTATTTTATTCTATGTAAAGAAAAAGGTAACAGTATCGAGAATATATTTTTTTTTTTATAACATTACGCAGGTAATCCCCGAGTCAAAGAGGCATTAAGCCCTTTAGTACATTTAGGCAAAAATAAAAACTGGGCTTGGCTAGATGAAAAAGTAGTGACAAGTGGCTAGCTCGTCATTTACACTTATCATATTTCCAATATACCATTAGATGCCTTTTACAACATGCTAAATAATGAACACAGTTGTCACATTATTTTTAAGTCCCAGACCAACATAGGACAGCCACAAATTAATAATAGAGATAAAACAAAAACTTACTGTGCTCTTGTTGCAGTCCATAAAGTTTGAGTTTATTGGCCTCGTGTTGTGCTTTTTTCTTTAACCGGCAAGCTCTGGAGGCAAGTTTATTTTTCTCTTTCCTAGTTTTCGGCCTAATATTGAATGGCAACTCACTAACAGGTATCATATCATTGATTACTTTTCCCAAATTATCCAACTCCTTTCCAATTAGGTACAGTTTTCTTGGATTAGGGGTCAAATCATTTCCATCTCCTTTACGAGCTTTACCACTGCAATTATTTAATACATGTTATTATTTAGAAATAAATATCTATAATATTTACAGACTTAAGTCCAGAATAGCATTGAACAAATGAACCTTGTGACAGCACTACATATTAAATCTAAACATATGCAATGAGGCCTTGGATGCAAAGAAGGCCTATTATTATCATTATTATCCCTGTGTCTGAAAATGACTAATTTGAAATAATTAGGCAGGTATTTTGTTAACAAATGTTTGCAAATTGTTAACAATAATAATCTCTAATAATCCTCCTCAATAGTGCGAAATTTAATTCACCTGTGTTTGATCCCTCTTACACTGCAATTTGGGCTGAAGACAGGGTCTGTAACTAAATTTAGTATATGTGGATCTTCTGATTTTTTCTTCAAAATAAGCCTTTGACCTTTAGGGCCTTTAGCCTGTACATTATACTGCCAAAAGAATCTTTCCTTTTTTGCATTTTGGCGAGCTTGTTTGCTTTCTGGACACTCATCATTTGATTCTGTAAGATTTTAAAAAGTCTATTACAACAAAATATGTACCTGTGTAAATTCTATTCTTTCAGTCGTATCATCACGCCCTCAATCCCCGAAGAGGTAGACAGAGTCCAGTCAGTCAATAAAGGTCCTTCTTTTAGTGTACCTATTTTATTATACAAAAAATTAACCAAACTATACATACATATTTAAATAAATATTGATCATACCATCTGAAGAGAGATCCTCATATCTGTCACTATCCTCATCTGATTCAATATCACGGTCATCTTCATCCTGTGAAAAGTCTCCCGTGCCAGGACTTAGGACCCCTCCTGAGAGAGAAGAAATGGAGCCGGCTTCTGCAAGGGAGCTGGTTGACAGTAAATGCTTGCGGGGTTCTCGCCGTTGCCATATCTGTAAAAAAAAATATAAAAAGAAAGAAAAATAATTTATTTAGTTATGTGAAACAAAATTTAATAGGTAATGTTATGTAAACACTAGTAAGTGACACTAAAAAGAAATAAAACAAACAAAATAATACACATAGATTTACTGTTACAATTAAAAAATGCAAAATTATGCAAATGGAACCAATTTAGTAATATAAAAACCAACTTCACGCAAATTTCCTAGCGGGGTAGGCAGAGAGAACGGAATTATATATATTTTTATTTTTTTAATAAGGCTTTATACTAAGGCTAAAAACTGCAAAACACCAATTTCAATGTTATTTTACAATAATTATATTCTCAGTTTTCATATACACATAATAAATATGATGGTGTTTAATACTAAAGATATTTATAGGTACTTTTGAAATTTTTTATGTACTTAATAATCTTGTGTACAGTCAGGTACAGATGTTCAGATGGTCCCAGAAGAACATAGTCTAACCAGACCCCAACTAAAAGCAACATAATGCATAGCCTAATAATGATTTTACTCTCGCAACATTGATATTTGTTACTAAATATAAAGCTTAATATGTTAAGTTTATTTGTTAAGATTGTACAATAATAACCTGTTCCATAGTCAGGTGAGTTGGAGCTGAAGAAGATAGTTGTGAATGTTGTTGTTTTACGCTGGCAGGGAAGGGCGGCAGTACTGTGGACGCAGGGACAGACTGACCCAGGGCTATTTCACCACTGTAGCCATCAAGACGGTGCAACAATTCCGGCAGTTGGTTCATTGGCTGAGCAAAACTTGACGATGCTGAGCTGTGCTGGCTCGAGGGAGAAAATGCAAGCTGGGCACGGCTGTAAGGACTGCAAGGACTTTCTCCTGTCATTGTATTTGACACAGACATTGTGTTTGGAGCACGTCGTGATCCACTCATTGCTCCACCAATCTGAATGCAATATCCACTTTCCTCAGGCAACAACAAGTCATCAAAATTTAGGTCCTCTAACAAAGTATCTGGATTAGCATTTAATTCTGCAAGTGTAGGACCTATTAATAAATCTGCTTTATCTACTTGGAATATGTCATCATCATCCATCTTGAAAGTTTCTGCTTTAGATGAGTTCTCATTATCAAATGCTAATTTACTATACTGCATGTTCGGAACATTATGGAAGGAGCCAGTAAGATTATCTTGCAGACAGAAGTCCAGGTCTGTATTGAAATCGCCTAAGTCGTTTCGTCTTTGCGGAATGGGTACTGAGGCAGACATGCTACCTAGTTCGAAAGGAGACTCCTGCTTGATCTCCAAACCTGGCTCTAAAAGAAAGTCATGTGTGTAAATAGAATCCGACATTGCACGTGTTTGTGCACAGTGACCTTGGCGTATAATAGTCTCGTTGATAGAGACTAGCGCACGCGTCTTACGTCTCTATCGATTTATTCAGCGCGATACCCACGTGTCGTATGTTTAATACACAATGTTTATTTATTTATTATCTTGTAATTTATCACACTATTTCTCATCAAACCCTTTATGTTATGATATATTCCACTAAAACTGATATCATATTTGATTACATAACTAATAAACCACCAACACCAAATTTTATTTTGTAAGCACTTGATTATTCACAGTGACTTTCGTTATCGAATTTAGGCTAAATTTATTTATTTGACAAACACAGATATTTTTCAGTGTTTCACTGATTCATTAAGTGAACTACACAACGCATGATTGTCCATTTAAAACTTAAAATCAGATGAAACAAAAATATCTTCACACACAATAACAAAAACACTTCCCTGAAGATACAAGTCCGAGAAGTAAACAAAGATTTTAGTATTATTATTCAGCGAAATCAAAGGTCATTGAAAAGAGACGGAAAGTAGGCATTATATCATTTGCCAGAAAGAGACATACATAATTCGAATGATGACGGAAGAGGAAAGGGGGCTACGCGGGGCAGTCAATAGAGAGAGGCTTCGACTACGATTAAAATGTAAATAAATTAAATGAACATAAAATATTCAATACAAATTTACGTTGCGTTTCGTATTATAAAATTAAATTTATTTATTACATATTATAATTGTTTCCGATTTAAAGGAGTTAAACTACGTGCTTTTTACTTTATGAAAATAGTGACTGATAGTGACTGAAAACCCAATTACCACAGCAGAAATCTCAAATAAAAAAAAATATTGTTTTTGTGCACAATATGGAAGGAGGCAACACTAAAAAAAAAAGAAAACATGGCGGATGTCGTAACAGCTGAACGTCAAAAGTGTGGTGACAATTAATTTGTGATTATTTTTTCAATATTATGGGTGACGACAATTTAAATTCTAGTAAAAAATGTGATAGTAATAAATATAATGTTATAATTATTGGCGGCGGTATGGCCGGTCTGGCCGCCGCCAATTATTTTGTTAAAAATGGAATGGAGGACTTTATAATTTTAGAAGCTAGAAAACGTTTAGGAGGTCGTATTATTTCCATACCAATGAAAAACCACAGTGTTGAATTAGGAGCTAATTGGATACATGGAGTCTTAGGTAATCCAATTTTCGAATTGGCCATGGCTAATAGTCTTGTTAATATTATAAATATACCAAAACCGCACAAGGTTATAGCGGCCACAGAAGATGGAAAGCAAGTACCTTTCGGCGTCCTACATGAGATACACGAGGCCTATGTATGCTTTTTAAGACGTTGCGAGGAATACTTTCTTTGTCAGTATTTGCCGCCTCCAGATATCCATAGTGTGGGGGAACATATTAATTTAGAAGCAACCATTTACCTAGAGCGTTTGCCTTCATCAGAAGAAAAGAAGTTGAGGCGTCTTATATTTGACTGTTTATTGAAAAGAGAAACTTGTATATCGGGCTGCACTACAATGGACGAAATAGATCTCCTAGAATTAGGTAGTTATACAGAATTACAAGGTGGTAACATAATGATACCGTCAGGTTTTAGTTCTATTTTGGAGCCCATGATGAAAAATATTGCACCTGAGAAAATTATTTCACAAAGACCTGTGACAAAAATAATGTGGGATACAAGTAATCACTCATCTCTGAATTACCCAGAGGATGTTGGTGATGAATCTGAAGATTCAGATCAGACTGTGATAGAAGATATTTCAAGAACATCCACATCCACCGCTGAAAAGACAATGAACCCTGGCGAAGGTTCTTCTTTGAAGGACAGTGCACAAAAACCAAAGAAGAAAAATCCTTATTCTGTTGAAGTTGTGTGTGAGAATGGACAAAGTTTTTATGCTAATCATGTGATATGTACAATTCCTTTAGGTGTTCTAAAAGAGCAAGCAAGCAGTTTGTTTGAGCCTCCACTGCCTCAGTACAAAATTGAATCAATTGAAAGGCTGTTGTTTAGTGCTGTAGATAAAATTTTCTTAGAGTATGAAAGACCATTTCTTAACCCAGAAATCACAGAAATTATGTTACTATGGGAATCTTCTCCTACACACGAAGATATGGCAGAGTCATGGTTTAAAAAGATATATTCATTTAGTAAAGTGACAGAAACTCTACTTTTGGGTTGGGTGTCTGGTAAGGAGGCTGAGTATATGGAGACTTTGTCAATGGAAGAAGTGGGAATAACTTGCACAAAAATTTTACGTAAATTCCTGAATGATCCATTTGTTCCTGAGCCACAAAAATGTGTATGGTGAGCACTAAGTTATATTTATGTTTTTAATTTTATTATTATCAATGCATGTCGTAACTGTTAAACCTTTTTAATTTACAGCACAAGCTGGAAGAAACAACCTTACACCAAAGGATCATACACTGCGCTTGCTGTAGGAGCCAGCCAAAGTGATATTGAAAGTTTGGCCCAGCCATTATTTAGAAATGTCCATGATAAAAAGGTATATATGTGCGATTTTTAATTACATACCTCTGAATTTTACAAATCTTTCACCATATTTATACCAGTAGCTCGGTGGTGAGAAAAAACATTGTGATGAAACCTGCAAATTCAAACAACTTTGGATTTGTTACCATAATCTAAAAATTGTCTGGTTCCCCTATCTAAGGGTTACGAAGTTTACATCAGCAGTTGCTTCAATGTAATTACCAGACTCGCTAAATCTTGGATGGTCGAGGTCTAAGCAGACCCAGACCCGGACATAACACTAGGAAGATGATGATGATAATTACTTTACTAAACACACAGTAAATGTAACAAAATAAATGGATCTCGTCTGGCTGTATGCAAAGTTTCAACTTCATTTATAAAAACATGTATCATATGTTTGCATTTATTTATCAAAGATAAAATATCTATACTTACTAATATTATAAATCTGAAGAGTTTGTTGTTACTGGTCCGATTTGAAAAATTCTTTTAGTGTTAGATAGCCCATTTATCTAGGAAGGCTATAGGCTATATACCATCAACCATACATGTGGGTGAAACCGCTGGCATGGCTAGTTTATTATAAACAACAAAAAGTAATTTCAATTTTACTTCTTTTTAAGAAGAAGCTTAATACAATAAATTCACAACATGTGTTTACTTATCTGAGTAAGAACACCAGTTTTTGAATTTACAATTATTATCTTTCAGCCTGTTCTGCTCTTTGCTGGAGAGCACACGCACAGCAATTTTTATTCTACGGCACATGGAGCGTATCTGTCAGGGCAAGCCGCAGCAAGGCGGTTGCTAGCTTCTGAAGAACCTACGGAAACTATACTTGCATGCCCCACATCATCTGACCTAACTTCCTGGATTCAGGGCATACATTTAGAAGGATAATAAATACTATATGACAAGTAGGAAATATTCTATTTCTCATCAAATATGGCTATGAATTTTAATTTATTATTCTTAGTATTTACAATACTCACATGACAAAGGCAATAGCCTATTTGGTTAAAAGTGTTTTGGGTTTATATTACTATTCATAATTGTTTACATTAAGTACATGCACATATAGCTGATCATCCCCAAAACTATATCTAAATATTTAGTTACATTAGTTTATTAATAAGTATAGAGTCAAAGACAATGTATAGTTAGAATTTGTATTTTTCTTTTTCGCTATTATCAAACATGGATGCAATAAATAAATAAAATGCATAAATTTATGTGATCTTATTATCTGTTTGTTTTCAAAATTGACAGTCTTTATGTATTTATAGATTATTATTGTGTGAATATTATTTTTTTTTATATTAGTAATGAAATGAAATATATGTAAATCAAGATGGCAGTTACAATCCAAAGTTAATTTTTTTGTGTTTAATATTTTTTTCTACTGGAAACTTAAAATTGATATTTAAGATCTACAAAATGTAGATGGACTAAACTAGATTGCAGTTTATCCTTGCTTATTGAAATTACTATTGCTTGTATTATTGATAGTAGCATATTATTATCCTATATTAATTTGGATTCAAAATAATTTAGATATTTTTAATGAGACTAGCTTTCGTAAAATCTGTCTTATTCCTTTGCAGTACACAGGCCTATTTTTTAACTGACATATGAACTAAAAAGTATTTTAAATCAAGCAGTATTTATAATTGCAAAAATTTGTTTATGTATGTTCAGATATTCCACTTTATTAAATGTTCTGTTTTGCATTTAAATTATTATGTTAATGGCGTAGCTTCGTAGACATGGCAAAGAGTAGTGTTTTATTTTATTTGGAATGCTAATTAAATACTGATTAAAGACACTTAATTTAACATCATGACGGATATTATTATCCTGCAATGATTTCATATTAAAAAGTGCAACCTGTAATACTGGTAACCAAATGCTTTGTGAGGTGACTACAATAACTCACTCCGATACAGTTAAATATTTAGATTGGTAGTTTCCTATAATGCCTTAATAAAAAATTTAAATGGCATGTAACAAATAAAAACATACTATTCATACTAAAATAAATGTTATACTGCCTTCCTTTAAAACTGTAGATTCAAATTGTTTTATTAGGAAGGAAATTTAATTGTATGATACACTTAAGTTGTATGATAATGATAAAATGATTTTATTATTAATGCATTTCCAGTTTCCAAGTAATATCGGATAGCTAGATTGTATTCGATTTGTCTAGTCAGTGCAAGGTTTTGTATCGCTTTAATAAATCATGCAAAAAGACATAAGATGGTTTAATTTGCCAGAAGCCGACTTTAAATAAACTTATTATTACTAATAGCTACATTAACATCTATATCTATAATGATATACTTACCACTTTTCTAAATAGAGAATGAAAGTAGGTAAATGCAAGTACCTAAAGTTAAGTAAATAAATTTCTTAATTTTAAACCTTTATCTGTCCAAAAATCGATCACTAACGGAATCAGCTACTTGAGCATCAGTTTGAATTTGAATATTCTATACCAGGAATGGCGAACCATTGGCACGCGTGCCATAGGTGGCACATTATGTAAAATGGCAGGCACGTATTTTCTCTGAGATCACAAATGTACCAACAATGATTGGCAATAACATCAACGTCAACCATTCCCCGGGTACTTAAAGAGCTTATCATCTTTAAAAACTTTGGCACATTTGTTTAAAATGGTTCGTCGCCCCTGTTCTACACTATAGATTCTCAACAGGGGCGATACCGCCCCCTGGTGGGCGCTGGAGATTTTCAATTTCTATAAGATTTGTATATTTTTAGAGGGGGGGGGGGGGCTTGAATACTAAAGGGGGCGGTAATCCAAAAAAAGTTGGGAACCTATGTTCTACACCCACGCCAGCGAAAAAATAACTGTGTTTGCTTATTACAGTTTCACGACTAGAACACTTACCAATTGTAATTAAATTCGATACACTCAAATCTTGCATGCATAACATAACGCCCATAATCCCATCCCATACACTCAAATTCAACCCTTAGAATACCTCGGACTAGTAAAAAAAGAAGGACTCTGCGCTACTAACTAGATGTTGCTCCGCAGGTGCCCCAACTTGACAGGCAACGTACGTCACACATTGAAATAAGCTCGCGATATCGAATGTAACTCACACATGCCTATACGTGGCTTCACACTGTAGTATGAGAGCGCGGAGTCCTTTTTTCTTTACTAGTCCGTAAAATGGACTTAGCGTCGGTAATACTGCAATAGCCGTGTAACTAACATTTGATCATATGGCCTAATTTTTTATGATGTTTACATAAGTCCAAGTTATAAATAAATATAAATATAAGACTACATCCCATACCAATGTATGGGATGTAGAGTAGATAGACCAGATCAATATCTGACTCCGAGGTAAGTAGCTTATGCTCAGTATTTATGTTAACACATTCACTGCCATTACGAATTTCACGATGTTTTCTTGGATGCCGCCTACAATTGGCGAAACAAAATTGAACTCGCCAGGCGAGTCATCGGCCCTGTAATTATATTTAAGTTAACTTTCCAGGCGAGTCGGTGGCACTGAATGTGTTAAGGATATCAGATACAACAGTGTATTACATATATACCTAAGTACTTAAATATTGGACACTAGCTTCTGGCCGCGGTTTCGCTTGCGTGGTACATGAAACATAGCCTATATGTTATTCAGGTGTATGAGCTATATTATTCTAAAGTTTCATTAAAATCCATTCAGTAGTTTTTTTGTGAAAGAGTACCAAACGTCCATCCATACATACAAACTTTCGCATTTATAATATTAGTAGGATTAACACCCAGACACAGACCAAACACAAGTATTCATTATACGAATATTTGTCTTGGGTAGGGATCGAACCTACAACTCTTGGCGCGTGGGGCAGGGTCACTACCGAGCTTGTCAAAGTTAGATCAAATGATCAAGTGTTGTTACGTGGTATTGCAGAATCACCGCTACTTGTATAACGGAAAAAAATATAGATCCTGAGACATGATGTAAACAACAGACCTATTAAGCGCAGAATATGCATATCGGGCACTTCGCTGAATGTGCACTGCGCGAAATGAGTATTTCGCTGAGTTATTTGAGATAGGTAACTAAACTTCACGCCACTTCCTTACACACCTCACTCGCCTCTTCAACATTCATAATCCTTTTCATACAAGCTCTACGGTTTTTATGACTCCTAACATCACCTTCTTTTAATACACGACCAATCTGGTCGTGGTAGGTGAGCCTGGGCCTTCCGCGGCTCCTACATTCTTCCACTTTCGCATTGTATATCTGTTTAGTTAATCCTTCGTCATCCATTCTTTCCACATGTCCGAACCACCGGAACATGCCTCTTCTTACCTTGACTGCAACGCTGTCCTTCAGACCGACTCTCTTTCTTACATCATCATTCCGAACGCAGTCTGTGAGCGATACACCGCAGATTTTCCGCAGCGCACGCATCTCGACCGCGTTTATTCTACTTTCATGCTCTTTCTGCCATACCCAACTCTCGCTTCTATATGTTACCGTAGGAATCAGCACCGCATTGTGTATAGCGAGCTGGGCCTTCTGGCTTAAGACTTTGCTGACTAGAAGTTTTCCTAACGCTCCATTCACCTATTCCCTGCATTCACTCTTCTTTCTATATCAGCGGAGTACCTTCCATCTCTACTAAATGCAGATCCTAGATATACAATTTCATTCACCTGTTCCAGCACTACATCGTCAACTGTTATCCTTGTATCCGTTCTGGTTTCATCTATTTCAAACACCATAATCTTTATTTTCTTCGCATTCAAATGTAAGCCTCTCTCCTTACAATCATCTTTCAATGTTGTGACTAGTTGCTGCAGATCCGATGCCGACTCTGCTAGAAGTACGGCATCGTCCGCGTAAAGCAGGCAGTTCACAACCAAGTCACCCATACGCACTCCAACATTCATAGATCTAATCCTCTGGAGACAATGGTCGAGATATAGGATAAACAGCAGAGCAGACAGCACGCATATTGACGTCAAACCAGGATGACAGGCTGCCCTCCACTTGCACACATGCCGTACAGCCCACAAAGGTGGACTGCGCAGCACGAAGCAATGCTCCATCAATCCCATATCTCGGCAATATGTCCCAAAGGTCCTTTCGTACAAGCCTGTCAAAGGCCTTCTCCATATCCACAAAACCGCAAAAAAACCTTCTAGCTTTTGGCCAGATGCTTCTTCACGATGTTGCGAAGAGAGAAGACTTGATCCGTGCATCCTCTACCATTCCGGAAACCTCCCTGTGCCTCCCACAACATTCCATCGGATTTCACCCTCATTCTCCTCCCAATAATCTTGCCATACACCTTTGCTGCTAAGCTGATCAAACTGATGGCTCTATGGCTGGCACAGGCCATACATGACCCAGCACCCTTGTACAGAGGCACGATGACTGCCCGTCTCCAGTCTATTGGGACCTTTCCGTTTCTCCAGCATAGATTGCACAAGAACCAGAAAGCGTCCTGGACGCTAGGGCCACCTAGCTTGATCATCTCCGCAGATACCTTGTTTAGTCCCGCGGCCTTTCCACTTTTCAGACTTCGTATCGACCATTCAATCTCCTTCATAGTGATGTCTTCATCAGACGCTGGCACCACAGAATCAGACATAGCCTCACTCTCAGTGCTAACATCCGAGACATACTCATACATTTCTCCAAAATATTCACTCCACCGTTCTAACACCTCATTCGGGTTTGCAAGAATGTCACCAGCTTTAGATTTAATCTTACCCATTCTGGACGCCGACGAATACCCCCGAGACCTCCCAAGTAACACAGATAGCAGTATAAGGTCTTAGTAACAGCAAACCCGGGAGCGATAAGCTTAAAAAGCTGTTGATTAATGTCTGAGTAAACGTGTACTCAGCTCTTATTCAAGCAAATTGGGCACACTTTTAAATGCTTTAATTTGAATAATAGCAATATAAAATCTGAGTAGTAGCAATGTAATTGTCCACATAGCTTAATAACGTCTGAAAAACGGCAGTCGTTACTTATACACAGATGTTTTATCATGTTTATTCAGAAAAATATTTGTGGCTGTGATATTCAAAAACTACTCAGCTATAAGCACATTTGTACCACACTATTTCAAACAAAATGTGTGTTTCCTTCAAGAAATTGTTGACATCATTAATATTTATTAAGATATTAATGTGGACGGAATGAATACTTGGAATTGTTAAGTAATTTTTAAAAATACGAGTTTTAGCTATTATACAAGTGAAATAATATTGCGCAAGTAATTTTGTCGTCAATAACGTATGTCCTGTAACTATTGGTTTTACGCGCCGCTTCAATATCGAAGTTTAATGATAGAAATAAGTTAATGTACAAGACAGAAATAAGGCAAAAAAAAAACTTTTAGCGTAATTCCTTATTTTAGTGTTTTAAAAGTAATAATTAGTTTATGTATAATACTCGAATTTGTATCTGAATTAATAAAACACAGCATTTGATAGTAAAAACAATTCCAAAAACATTTTTTTTTGAGGTTATAATGGCGATTCCTATAAATCTGATTATTAGCTGCTCACGGAGCTGTTTTACCGAGCTGCTGCTGAATAATAGTTTTGACTCGTCACATATTAAGCCTTTATTTGGCAAAGCGCGGTATGGCGGAATAATTTCTTAATAACAGTTGAGTATTTGTTCACATGTTTTATTAAACAGCTTATTAGGGTTCAAAACAGAACAATCAAAAACTAGAATTTCGTGGAAAAATTATTAGGTGATCGATCGAACTTTATTATTTAACTATTATATAATGCAATCATTTCACTTAAATAAAAAAAAAAATAATTAAGCAAATGAATTAAAGCTATTTAGGTATACCAATCTAACGTAAAAAGGATGTAAAATATTTTTTTTATTTTGTTTTATTTAGAAAAAAAGCTGTGGTAATGTTTTTTTTTTTCAACTTACGTACCTATGTCTAGTTTGAGTTAACTACTCGTATGTACTGCATACCTTATTAAAATGCTAAAAAGGGAAAAGAAACGAGGTCTCTTCTGGTTCCCCATCTATTCTAATGATAATGTAGCAATTTTTCATTGTCTGAAAACAAACGGATATTATACCTACACTAGCTGTGCCAGCGGTGTCACCCGCGTTTATGGTTAATATTATATAGACTATTTCCGTCATACATGATTTCTATGTAACTTTAACCATTAAGGCTGCACACGCGACGGAAGCTTAAAAATGGAGTAACTTCTCCCGTTTTCTCAACATTTCCCGTCACTACTCTGCTCCTATTGATTGTAGCGTGATGAAAAGTATACTATCTGCCCAGGAGTATGAAGAATAATTGTACCAAGTTTCGTGAAAATTCGTCGAGTAGTCTTTGTTTCTAAAAGGAACATACAGAAATACAGACAGACAGACAGACAGACAGACAGACAAAAATTTTACTGATTGCATTTTTGGCATCAGTATCGATCACTAATCACCCCCTGATAGTTATTTTGAAAATATATTTCATGTACAGAATTGACCTCTCTACAGATTTATTATAAGTATAGATAAACGGAAACCTAAAACAAAATTAAACCTAGCTAGATAGATTAATTGCCCCCGAAACCCCCTACATACTAAATTTTATGAAAATTCTTGGAGCCGTTTTCGACATTGAGATTACAATATAGATAGGTATACAATAGTTTTTTTATTTAAAAATACGTATTAATAATATCATAATGACACATAATTTGAGTATACTATACAAATTCAAAACCTCGGACACAACAAAAGGTAGATTTATACTACCGCATTGAATGTACTACAAATACAAAACGCTAGAATAAAATGATTCGGACCGCGCGTATTTTTGAATTCGTTAATATTCTCATCTGATTCATCTCCACTAGATGTGTAATCATCGTCACCCACACAGTCTGTATATGAAATTGCGGGTACGGAACACTCTTCTATGTACGATCGCACTTGACTGTTAAGATTAGCTTGACCGCTTTCTTCCACAGCTAGTTTACTAAACACTATGCTGCCTACGCACAACTTACAACAACTAACGTTTAATAAATATCTACAAATAAAGCAATTTTCAGCATTCTTCTGTGTAAATACTGTTTAACTAACTTTAAAACTGCTAGTTTCGGTATAAGAATAGAAGTATGTGTAAGAGAGTTATAAACTATGTCTACATTTCTTTTATACCAATATAAGCTTAATTAGAACCCAGAAAATACTTTTTATCAGCAGCTGAATAATTCGCAAAATAAAGAACCTTATAAGATTTCAAAATAATATTAAAGCTGTTATTCAGATACAAGCATTTTAAAACCGAATTTTAACACTATTATTCAGCATCTAGTTGCTGAGGGTACTTTATACAGAATATAGCATTTTTAACAGCAATAAGCTTAATAATGTTTGTATAATAGTATTGTACATTACGTTTATTCAGCTTGTTATCTTTTAGCTTACTGTTATGCAAATTAAAGCTATGTGAAACTCTGTAAGCTTAGAAACGTTTGTGTAATATTGAGAATAAAAGTTATTACTAAGCCTTAAGAAAGAAGCCGAAATTATACAAATTTTACTAAGCTTAAAAAATTATAATAGCCGTAATACAACGTTAGTCAGAATTTAGCTATTTCCTTAACTGTAACACAAATGTTACGTAACTATTAACTGTGTTATGAGTCGCATTAGTACTGTTATCATGCTTGTGTGTTACTTGGGGATCTTAACCTCCCTCCAAAAGAACTTGGAATTAGCCTCGAAACTATTCGTCAGCCTCTCTTCTTCATTCATAGCTACTCTTTCACGCTTCTTTCACTAAAGCTTTAGTTTCACTCTTGCAATAACGGTAGGTATATTTCTTTCTTCATCTCAAGCATAAGTACTTCCATCCATTTGCAAAGATGAGACATAGTAAAGCCAGGCCTTCTTCTTTCTCGCTACGGAGGCTTTGACCTCCTCATTCCACCATGCGTCAACTTTCATTGTTCTACGTCTCGCGCATCCACATGCCTCTTTTGCACTGTCCACCATGCTTTCTTTCAAAATGTTCCAGCATTCGTCAACATCTAAGTCAGAAAGACTCGCATTCGCAAGTCTTTCATTGACTAAGCCTACATACACACTCCTTACACTTTAATCTTCCAGTTTTTCACTCCTTATCCTTTCAGTGCCCCCGCATTGAGTACGCACTCGCCGGTGCCTCCACTTCTTGAAAAGCCCAGCAAACCGGCATACTACCAGGTAGTGGTCTGTTTCAATGGTGGGCCTCTGTAGGCTCTTGTATCCAATATACTATTGCGAAGACGGCTATCAACCAAAATCAAATCAATCACAATTTTTTGGTCATTCCGTCTCCAAGTATACGTGTGAATATCCTTATGACGGAAAATAGTGTTTGCCACAAGGAGGTTCCGTTCCAAACATACCTACTTCTAAGATTTGCTTATCAGCATCATTCACTCTCTTGTCTCCATATGGGCCAAGGACTGCTTCATAGTCAGATCGCTTGGTGCCAACCCAACCATTCAAATCTACACACATAATTATCCTCTCATTTCCTTCAGCCAGGTCCAGAATTTCTCTAACAGACTCCCAGAACTCCTCTAGTTCTTGGGGACTGGCTGAGCTTACTGGCGCATAGCCTGCAACCAGAAAGACTCGCGTAATACCCAGTTTAATACGAATCCAGATAAGTCTCGAGCCAACTAATCCATAGTCTTTCACACCAGAGGCTAAGCGAGAGGAAAGCACTACTCCAACTCCACCGCTGGCATGACAACTCTGCTCCACACCAGACCACAGAGCCATCATACCATCGGCATCGCTGCCCTTCCGCTTAGTCTGTGTCAAGCACAGAACATTCAGGTGTCTTTCATTCATTACGTCCATCATCTCATATATCTTATCTTTCATTCCACGTGCCTATACGGCACTCTGTTCTCCTCGTTCTGCTGTATTCGGCGTGGCGTGGCGGGGGCGGCCCCCTTCGCCGCACTCGCCACTTTTTGCACCGACGAGGGCTCGCCGGTGCGCGTCGCATCGGGGGAACACCCTACCCCGCACTGCCGAACTAGTTCGGTCCAAGGTTGCAATCCGAGAAATCGGATTGGCGGAGTCGCGACAAGCACGCCCTTGGAACATGACCGCCTCCTGAGATAGGTATTTACGAACAAATGCTATTTTTTTGCTATGAGCTAGAAAATTAAGAGTTACAGTAAGAGAACCAGAAGTGGCTGGAATGGTGGCCTATGGTACCAGATGTTATGGCCCATAACTTGTGGGGCGAAAAATTCAAAGACGACCACTATGTCTGGTCAAGCGTAATCATTCGCGTTAAGTAAGGACGCTATCAGCATCTTACGCATAAAGAGCTTCCGAGTCCGCTCGTTCATTTTGAGTAGGAATTTTTATAGGGTATTAATGGGCGCCATAAATATCTCCCCAAAGTAGCCCTAAAGCCGGTCCTAGAGGGTAATTCCTACTCGCTTCTCCCATTTTTGTATTAGTGAGGATTGAATTCAGATATTTTTGAGAAATTGGCACCTGGGGTGACATAATCTACTCGTCACTGGAGGGGACAAAACTGGGGAGAGGAAATTTCCGTTATTCCCGCTTGTCACCCCCAGTTTTATCCCCTGAAAATTTCCGCAGCTGTGTCAATATATTTTAATTTAATATTTTTAAGGATGTTTTTATTTATGTGGTGCAAAAATATAGCTTTCAAGTTGGGGTGGCAATGGAGATTTCTCATAAGTGAAATCCTATTCGCCACTGGAGGACGCAAGGCAGGGTGTGGCGAGCTGTAACACCCGGCCCTGGATATTTTGAAAATAAATTCAATTGATTGGGTAAAAATAAAAACTAAAATTATTTTCCTATTTTTATTAAGTCATATTCAAAAGAAAAATATAAATGTATTTTGAAAAACAAAAAAATAACAACAATAAAATATAGCTAAATGCTAAATAAATACCTTTAATACCATTGGTTACAGTTTAAAGCCCAAAAATACAGAATAATGATGTCTGTAGAGATAATAATCTACGAGATTCTTAATACACAACCATACAAAGTATTTCATAACATGATTGAATATTTAGAAATGAATATGGAATGTCCAATAAAAAGTAATTACTTTCATATTTGATAAGTACCAACTTATGAAAGTTGAAACACATTTTCAACATTTTACTCCTTGAACAATTACATCCTTTATTACCTGTTATAGCAGTAATAAAATGAAAATAACAATAGAATACTAAAATAATCTGTAAAAAAAGACAGTATTTCTAATAGACAGTAATTCTCAGTTCTAAATGTCCAACAAATAATATGGTGTTAAAATATGGTGGTTAGTTATGTTATTTCATCAGCATTGTACTTCAATTTCTAGTTTCAAAAGTATATATCTTAACTACATAATTTATTAGTCATGTTATTTATATTAACATAAAATTGTTAATTTGTATGTACAGATACAACCCTTGAATATATTTTAGAAAAAAAATATTACAGTAATTTCTATTACATGCATAGTATATGAGCATTCTTCTGTATGTTATAATTAATTAATTAAAGATAAATATTAACGAACAACATGTAATTCAACTGTTGAATTTTTTGTAGTGATTAGTGAAAGCAGTCTGTCTTCATTTTCTTTAGAGAGCTCTTGCCATGCACATTTTCCGATCAGTGGGACTTCCTCAAGCGGTGGCCGAAATGCAACTAGAAGAGTTAGGCACAAGCCATCAGCGCCGGGGTCAGCCTCTACATTAAGCAACCCCAATGGACGGTGTTGGCCAACATCTGCACCAAACATTTCAACCATAAACCTTCTCAGTGTGGAATGTAGACTCTTAGCAGGATTAATTTCGCACATTGGGAAATGTATTGATGTTTTCTCACTTAACAATACATGTAACTTATTTGTACTTCTTTTTTTAATAACAACTATCAATCTTAACAAATCTTTTGTATGTAAAACTGGTGTAGGCAAAATGTCCTTATGCCATGATCCAACAGAATGATTTTCTTTATATAATTTAGCTTTTTCAATCAAATGTAATATATCGTTTGAGCGTAAAGTTATCTCTTGTAAATTAAATATCCACTTTGCTTGCAATGACTCTTTATCTGCATTTGCAGGAGTTTTGAGCTCACCTCCTACGACATCTCCGATCAAAACGAATCGATACCACATACCACCAGCAGTCTCAACAGCCAATAATGATTTGGGAATGCACTGCATGCCAGTTTCCTCTAAAACTTCTCTTATTGCAGCTTGAACTATAGTTTCATTTTTCTCCATGCGACCTGCTGGCAGATACCATTTACCCGCACAACTTTCTTTAGCTTCTTGCATCATAAGAACTTCATTATTCTCATTAATTATCACACAGGCAACGACATAAGTAACGTTACCACCAAGAACAGGCTTAAAGTTAGATGGGGTGGTTGGAGTTATACCTTGAGATTCAGCAACGGAGTTTTGATCGGCTATAGTGAAATCACAGAAATCATTTTCGTCTCCTTCCAATCCCAATCCATCTAGTAACTTTGAGATGTTAGAATCTACTTGGCGCGACATAGTTACCTACTTTGTAACTGTAAATTATTTATAGAAACAGTACCAAGACAGCACACTATCAACAAAATTGGATTTTAACTATCAAATCAACGAGTTGTTTTCCATTTTCCACATGGTTTTAATTTTGTAAAACTTGCAATAGGTTCGACGAACGAGTTGTAAAATCAAAAATGTTGTTTACGTCAGCCTAGAAAACCGGTGGATCCGGTTGAGTGTGTTCTTTTGACAATTCGTTTTTAGTTCAAGGCTATCCAGTTAGTTTAAAAAAGTTTATTTAAATGTAAGCTATTCAGAGTTCCAAGGAATAAAAGATATATTTTAGTATCTTAACTGATAAGATCGATTATTTTTTAGGTAGGTATTAATAATGTTTAATAAGTGTTAAAATATTGCGTTTATTTAAAGACTGACCTGAAATATTTTATTGTTATGGAACACGATAATGTGACAATTTTTTTTTTCACTGTTTGCGAGCCAGCTATCTGTCAAAAATTTCCGAACGACTCGGGCAAGGTCCTCTACCGACATAAAAATTTGCTGATTTTTTGAAAAATACTTGCAAGTGTTCCTCTTATCAGCATGTCGGCGATGAAGACAAATATGCTGGTGAATTTTGATAAGAAATTAATAAATATACCACATGTATTATGGTATTTTTTAAATTACGTAATATTCATTTACAGGTGCGCTCATTGAGCACCTCGGTCTCAGCAGCTCAAATGATAAAGCCTCCGGTACAAGTTTTTGGCCTGGAAGGCAGATACGCTTCTGCTTTATACTCTGCAGCGTCTAAAACTAAGGCTCTAGATGCTGTCGAAAAAGAGCTTTCACAGTTCCAGAAGTCCATCAAAACTGATGCCAAGCTTAAAGAGTTTCTCATCAACCCTACCCTCAAAAGGAACCTCAAAGTTGATGCCTTGAAGCATTTGGCCACCAAAGTAAGTAGAAACGTATAAATAAATCTCTATTGAAAGAGACTTCTAATAGTGAGGTTAGGTTTATTTTCCAGCACCTTAATATTACATACCATCACGTTTGCAATCCTCAAAGGGGTAGCCCCGGCCCTACATGGGACTAAAATATTTTTGTTTCATTATCAATAGATATTTATGCCGTACAGGAATTTTAGTATTGAATTCTGACCTTGGTATATGGTTTTTTAATATCCACTTGCCTATCACTAGACATTTTGATTCAAAACATGGATTTCATATTGCTAAAATAGTTAGCTGTCTATAGTCATGAGAATAAAAATAGTCTTATTAGTCAAATGTAATAGCATTTTAGAAACTTAAACATTTTAATTTATCATCTATGGCTTTTTACAATTTCTGAAAAAACATTAGTTCCCCTGACTATAGACAAATCTATGTATGTTTTAGACCAACATGTCTGCTACCACAAGCAATTTGTTGGGTATCATGGCTGAGAATGGTCGTCTCGGCAAATTGGAGGTAGTCATTAATGCCTTCAAAATTATGATGGCGGCACATCGTGGAGAAGTCACCTGTGAAGTGATCACAGCGAAGCCTTTAGATCAGGCTCAAAAGGCTAACTTGGAAGCAGCACTTAAGGTATGCATTTTATCATGTTAAAAGAATTTTCACAGGCTGCTTGGTCAAGTGGTTAGAGATCTTAACCAGAAATCAAAGGTTGCGGATACAAAACCCTCTAGGGGCAAACATTTTGTGTCACTATCATGGTCAGTTTAACTAGTCATAGATGTTAATAAAAATAAGTATGTTTATCCATTAGCTACTATCTATAGCAGAAACATACATTAAATTATGTACCCTTTAATTATTAGCCTTACATAGTACAATTGCATGTTATTTCATTAGGAGCTAGGTAATTGGTGTGAGTCTGGAGAATTTATTAATCATTTTAAATGAACCTGTATTCATATACTTTTATATTTTTATTTAATAAGTTTACTAAAAGATAAAATAGTGAGTATTTTTGTATAATGGATTAAATGTAATGTAAGCTATTTTCTTACAGAAATTCCTGAAAAATAATGAAACTCTGCAACTCACTGCCAAGGTTGATGCTAGCTTGATTGGAGGCATGATAGTATCAATTGGTGACAAGTATGTGGACATGAGTGTTGCCAGCAAAGTGAAGAAATACACCGAACTCATCAGCAGTGCTGTTTAAATAATCAGATTATGTAGCTGCGGCATATTTAGACAAAAATAATTACATTATTTATCAGATTTAGAACAGCTTTTATTTTTTATTTGTGTCTCAATTCTTGATAATGAATATGCAATGAATTAACGTTGTGTATAATAAATAAAAATAAATGTATGATGACTCCCTAATCTTTGAATTGACATATAATTTACTTATGATGAAGTTTGACTTACATTGACATTGTGAAACATGGCATAGAGACTAACTAAATTTAGTTATTTTATCATTTACTTAATGAACAAAAACACATAAGTACAGTTTCTAGTAAATTTTCCAAAACATACAATGAAGGGAAGTGCCCAGAGTGGCATGTTAGTTCCCATTAAATTACTACTTTGCTTGCCTAGGTTTGTTCGAATTTGCAGTGCTATGGTATGATTCTCATTAAATGAACAAAATGAAAAGGCAGAATATAATTCAAACACAAAATTTAATTGTGCACCTTGCACTTCAAACTTAAATAAACTTAACTCATAACAAAATTAATACTTTCAGTTAACAACACTAAGTTATATTATCTCCAGATTCAACATGAATATTTTTGAGATCAACATAGAGCTATCATTGAGATCATTTATTTGAACATGAACTATGATCATTAACAATTACAATAGAATTTACTTTATCCTTCCGTTGGGGCTGCTTCTCCCTTCAGAAGAGCGTTTTCAGCTTCTAATTCTGCAATACGGGCTCTTGCAGCTTCAAGCTCATCATCCCCACCATCTGTGCCAAGGTGTTTACGGACATATTCCAAAGCATCTTCTGGTTTGTCTGGTTCCTCATACAAACTTACTAGCACTTTCGTTAGAGCATCCATTACCCCAGCTCTTTCCAAGTAACGCCGAAATTCTTCTCTTTTTGAATCAATTGGCTGGAATAGAGAATATAGGTACAGGTCAGAGGGCAGCCTAAGAGAGCACTAAATTGGCTACTAAGGGTCATGAATTAAATTTATGGGGAATGTTCTTGAATATAAAACTAGAATCTTAATAGAAGAAACTTATGCCTACAAATTATTTATAGAAGCAAATGCTAATTATGGTTAGGGTTTATGCTTAGAAATATTATGAAACCCGCGGTTTAGTCAGCAATTTCAATAACGACATAAAAGAAGACGAGTAATTGACTCCAATAAGTAATGGACAAGGACTTTTGTAATGGGAATACACGATCGCCCGAAAGTAGTATTTTACAAGGTGTCAAAGAGAAACAACAAATAATTATTGGAAAAAAATCATATGACCACTAACTATAATCTAGATCTAGCTGTACTCACTTTATATGAAGACATTTTTATTAACTTGATGTGCGAATAATATCTGTAGTTTCTATTTGCAAATATTTAAAAATGCTTTTAGTAAATCAATTTGAAAATTGAGACAACAGATCAAAACGATCAAATTCGAGAAATAGGTAATCAACAAAAAGATTCATAGACAATTGCAGACAGAATGATGTTTTTGACGTAAGAACCACAGAATAAATTACTTATCTAACTAACGAGTTCATCCGAACCAGCTACACGAGAAAAAAAATGATCCTGTAGCTTTATTATACCGATCGAAAGGCTTTATCATAAGGATTATTATTTGCTAAATAAAATAGTGTCAGAAATAAAAGGAAGACCATGAATTTTAACATTTTTAATACAAAGTTAATCAATATATCAAAAGCTCAAAATAGGTCCCATGGAAATGATGCGTACTTGTCAAGTGGGTACATTTATTAATAATAGGTACTTATGATAATGTCATATTGTAAAACTGGACTATCAGTTGTATGTCCATAAGGCAAGGCAATGTCAGCTTTTAATTTTTCTGAACACAATTTCACATCAAATGTTTAAATTCATGGTCTTCCTTTTATTTCTGACACTATGTCAAATATCCTCCTAGCTTATGTCCCGTGTTTAGACGGGGTCCGCTTAGACCATGATCCAGGATTTAGCGAGTCTGGTCTGGTTGACATTGAAGCTACTGCCGACTAAACCTCAAGGCTGCCGTTCTTCGGGCGCTAACGCAAAACCAATTGCCGATCTAACCTTCGTAACCCTAAGATAGGGGAACCAGACAATTTTTGGATCATGGTTATAAATCCTGAGACAAATCCAAAGTTGGGTCAGAGGGTAGGTTGTTTGAATTTGCAGGTTTCATCCACGTACTAGTAAAAAAAGAAGAACTCTGCGCCACTAACTAGACATTGAAGCTCCTAAGGTGCTCCATTTGATACGCAACTTACGTCACACATTGATAAATTAAGTGCTCCACATGACAGATATCCCATATCTGGTAGGTATCCATAAGTATCTCACTCACACATGCATAAACGTAGCTTCACGCTATAGTATGGTAGCGTGGAGTCCTTCTTTTTTTACTAGTCCGTGGTTTCATCACGATGTTTTCCCTCATCGTCGAGCTAGTGGTATAAATACGTACATAGATTTGTAGTTATTTAGCTTTCTTACCTTTCCGACTGTCCAATCTGTTTTTATTATTATAATTTATTTCATGTAACCAGTAAATATTGTTTACATTTAGTTATAACGAACTGCAATGACAGTCGTAAGCAGCTGAACCTAGCGGGAGCTAGTAGTACCAAACGCCACTAATAGATGGCGCTAGCAGTATTTTAGATCGCGCAAGTATTTCGGTTTTTCAAGGTTATATATATGCTCCATACAAAATGTTTATTGTTCGCTTTCTTAATAAACCCGAGTGTACTTTATACCACTTGGTTTTATTTGGTGATTTGGGCCCTAGTTTAAATACCGACACTATGTTATTTAGCAAAAAATAATCCTTATGATGAAGCCTTTCAATCGGTAAAGCTACAGGGTAATTTTTTTTTCTCGTGTAGCGGGTTCGATTGCCGGTTCAACCATGTAATTATTTAAAAATCTATGAATGCAGTTTAAATTGTTTTTCAATCAAAATACATTCAAGGTACTTTCCCTCCATGTGGCATAGCCGTGGGACGCCCTGTATATTCGATTTTAGCTACGGCTATGAATTTATTTATTTCACAAACGATTGGCGATGCTGCAACAGTTTTACACATAACATAACGTAACATCACGCCCATAATCCCCGAAGGGGTAGACAGAGTCAAAGGAGCAGCATACCCCTTTAACCACATTCAGCCAAAAATACAGCCGGGCTGGGTTAGATGGAAAGTTTAATTATGTTTAATAAAAAAAAATGGGGCAGACAAAAAAAATGCATAATTGAAAATTGTCGGCTAGTCTTTTTGACATTGCTTACAATTCCTCTGGACTTCTTTATAATTTCAATAGAGCCACATAATAAAAATGGGTGCTACTGAAAATGAACTAGAAATAAAAATTAAACAAATAGTGTATTAAGTTTTTATTGTGTGAGCCACAAAAGTTGTAATCATATTAATTGGTAGGTACATAAAATAGAATTAGGCAAAGCCACATCAAACAAGCCTTGAAAAAAAAAATCGATGAGTACATAAATAGGCTGTTAACTTAATATAATTATTTCTAAACAGAAAATACTTTCATCTTTATAAACTATATTATAGTATGCAAGCATGAGTTAAGATTCATCATCACTTCCTGCTGGTTGTTTAGGTTTGGGACCTCCTGCTCTCTTGGCCATAATGATTTGGTCAACTTTCAAAATTGTTGTGGCTGCACCTACTGCATATTTCAATCCCCACTGCTTAAGGATGAATGCATCCAAAATGCCCTTTTCATTAGCATCAATAACACCATTGTTTTCTGAATCAATGTCATATCCTGCATTTTTGTTTCCATCCTGTGAAAAGAAAAGCAATTTCCATTAATAATAATGATTCCTAACAATAAATGACCGTTTAAATAAACTATTACAGATTTGTCTAGACAGTGCAGTCGGTTGATAATATTCAACAGATTTATCATGTTTTAATAAATATGTGAATAATAAAGAATGTTCTAACTTAACCAATATTTATAACAGATTAGTGTAGATTACAAAGTGCATAAAGAAATAAGTTACCTTGTGTGCTTTATAGATGTTATTGACAACTTCAGTAGCATTAGCACCTGAATTGTCAGCCAAAGCTCGTGGAATACTCTCCAAGGCAACAGCAAACTTCCTGACAGCATACTGTTCTAGTCCAGGCAGAGTGTCAGCATACTGAAGTAGCCGCTGTGCCAACTCAATTTCAGTTGCCCCAGCACCAGGCAAAAATCTAAAATGACAAAGTATTTTATTCAAGGAGTCAATTTACTGCCACTCATATTGGATTTGAATAAGATATAACTTATGCTAAAAAATATATATATTTTTTTATGTTATATCTTTTGTCTATAAAGAAATAAAAATACACAATACTTATATATAATAGATATCAAGTATTTAAATCAGATATCATATCTATACAATGCTATCCATGCTCCATCAAATCTGAGAAGTACCGTTTGACATTTCACATTTTTCAAACCGAAACAACTTTGTACAAATATAACTCACTCAATTTCAGTAACCTTTTCCGTTTAATCATGAATTTATGAAGTTATTTTTATTTTATCACAAAATAAGCTATTCTTAATCACAACAAATAAATTTAAGTCTTTCAAACAAAGTAAAATCACAAATATACGCCACAAATAAGTTTTATTTCCTTTCGGTTCATAATGTCCAAATCCCAAAATGTCCAGAGGTTGCAAAAGGTCCATATCCCAGAATGCCCATATCCCAAAATGTCCATATCCCAGAATGTCCATTTCCCAATTTGTCTATATCCTAGAATGTCCATATCCCAAAATGTTCATATTCCAGAATGACCATTTCCCAAATCGTCCATATCTGGACATTTTGGGATTTGGACATTATGAACCGAAAGGTTTTATTTTTACCTCATTTCAAAGTCACATACTTAGGTCCTTTATCGTAGTGTTGTGACTCCTGAAATTCACTTGTTTGACGAATAATCGTTATAATGTCTGAATAATCGAACTTAATATTGTTTTCAACCCAGGCGTCTTTTAGTATGCAGACAAGAAGAAGAAGAATCCTATGTTGACCCGACAGTATCAGATGCTATCTATCAACTGTAATCCAATGCACTAAGAGTAATTAGTTACAAAATCAATGGATGATCAGTTAATGATTAATTGAAATGACGACGATTCCTCTAATGTTAACAGTGAATATTTTTTTTATATAGGTTACTAGTAAAACTTCAGATAATTATACCAATATACGGCCTTATACATTATCTAACATATTTTATATAAGTAAATCTAAAAAACTGTAATCGATTGGTAAAAAATATGTACTAAGAAATAATCTATTCAAATTTGGATATTGTAGTAAACAATTTCTTTGATCCCATTCCTAATCTTTAATTTGTCATATCTGTCAAACGGTACTTCTTAGATTTGATGGACTATAGATCAGCTAGTCTATTAGGTCATAGGATTCACAAACAAATAGCAACATAACATCAATAAACCCCAAACACTTACTGTCCATCTCTAGTAATCCCTTTGAAAGTGTTGACACCATCGTCTATGGCCCTCTCAATATCATCCATGTAGTTATCCGTAGAACCTCTGATAACAACAGTAGATATACGAGATTCTACACTTTCCATTCTGAACACAACCACTCTAGTGTCTCCAACTTCTTCCACCTTGACAATGTCACAATAGCCCAGTTCTTCAGCAGTTGGGGTAGTAAGTCTAGGTAGCACCTGTGTGATTAAATTTTATTAATAAAATAAAAGCATAATATTTATTATGGGTTTTTAACAAAGTAGATATATTAGGTATACTTACAGTAGCATTAACTGTTCTTGCAAGACGTCTCAGGTCAAACTTTGAGTTGAGACGAACGGACATCACTCCATATTTATTCAAGAAATGTAGAGCCATGTCACCAAATTTGGCACCAGCTACAATAACTTTCACACCTGATTCAGCAATGTCCTTAATCTGCTTTTCAAGAAGGGATTCTTCACCCCTGCTGAAGTTGAGAAGCTCATCGGCAGTTTTAATGAGGACTGTACCCTTAGTTTCAGTTTGTGTAATATCTACTGGGCAAGAATACACTGCAACTTTAGCCTGAGTAGCAGACGTCACATCTCCTTCTACTTCACGTTTGAATACCATACCAGATAGAACTTCTGACTGAAGGAGACCAGCTCCAAGAACCTGAAAAAATATCACAGCGTTACATTTTATCAATATTGGGGGGATGTTAATGGTGTGACAATATATTATTTGAGTAACCATACCTTGCAAATTCGTACATTATCCACATTGAAAGTAGTTTTCTCTGGTAAGATAGCTACACATGCCTTTGCTACTAACTCAGCAATGAAATCCTCATAACCATACTGTTTAGACATAATAGAAGGCATAATGCCCTTAGTGACTGCTTCAATGTCTTTGTAATCAGTTATTTTATGGCAGATAAGTTCTGGAAGGATTTCCAAGCACTTATCTAGAGCTTTTTCATATCCTTCAGCAATCTCACTTGTAGTGACTCCTAAACGAAGTAGCTCTTCTGCGGATTCCAAGAGAGCACCAGACAGTACAATGACAAAGTTAGTGCCATCACCAACTTCAGCATCTTGCATTTGACTTCCCAAGACCATCAATTTGGCCGCAGGATGCTCCACATCCAGTTCCCGGATTATGGTACCCGCGTCGCTGGTAACAAACTGCTTGTCTATGTGGTTGATTATCATTTTGTTCATGCCATTCGGGCCATAAGCAGAGCGGACACTATGAGCAAATTGTTTACAAGCGTTAATATTCCGGTATACTGCTTCTTCCAAACCAGAAAACATCTGTAAGAAATTATGTTTGACCAATTAAACAAGTTATTAAAATCAATGAATAAGTAAGGAATTTATACAGTAAATAAAAAATAAAAATAAAATAAAATAAAATCTTTTTATTTCGGACAGCATAGATCCATAGTTTGTTAGTAAAACAATTCTTAGAAACTATATTAGTATCTTAAAAACTAAAAACCAAGGATAAAATATAAATATAAGAGCCTCTCCAATTCACACAATGGCTGAGTGTGCTAAGAGTTACCAAAGAAATTTGTTTCTGTGGTAACTCTCCGCACCAGACACCTCCACATCGGCGAGGTGTACCTATCAGCCATCGTCATCATCGTAAAGCGTGTACGCCTAGCCTTACAGCGCTTACTCATTTTAGTCTTCCGATTGAAAACTAAAGTAATGCGGGAGTAATTTATAAGTTAAATCTAATATTTTTTTACATTATTTATGTTTTGAGTTTGAAAATACAAAGATTTTCGTTAAATAAGTTGCATTTTTTAAAATTTCAGAAACATTTGTTTTCCCCACGGCACATGACAATGTACCGGAGAATGTCGTGTTTGGTTAGAAATCTAAAACTTACCCGTGCGCCATCCTTCAACATTTGAGGCACTCCCGGTGCTTTAGGAACGTGTAAAGCCATTTTTGTGACAAATTTAGTTTATTTTACAAGCAAAAGATTACAGGTTTCAATGGAAACTCGAAAAATTACGCCTCGTGATTTGAAAGAACATAAAAGAACTTTTTTTTAATGAATGAACCATAGACTACCTAAATAATTTTTATAAAGATTATTCTCAATCTTGACGTCCATAAATAAAGCAAAATAATGTATAAGTAATTGGTATCTACATTAAATAAATAAATCCATTGTCATTAAGTCCTTCCCAATGCTAACAACACAATTCTATAAAAATTAAAGTCCTCTGTCGCGTCTGTCTGTTCACGAACAACTCAAAAACTACTACATGCAAGGATTTTCATGCGGTTTTACCAATAGATAGTGATTCTTGAGAAAGGTTTAGGAATATAACTTGTTAAATTTCTGTGACAAACTTCCACGCGGGCGGAGCCGCGGGAAAAAGCTAGTATATAATAAATATCATTGGCCAATTGGTTGCGTTTTAGAAGAAAAGGTACGCGCTGGTACGCCCTATTCATTTGTGTTCTAGTTCGCGGCTCAATTTAAACATTATCTAAGTCATAGGCACGGTCATAGATATTGTTTGACAATGTACCTACCTTTATGTCAAAAGCTTCATGGTTTGGTCAGCTGGGGATTCCCGTAAAAGTTGTAAGCAGTCACAGAAGTTGTTTCATTTTGATTTTATAGTAAAAAAAATACGTAAACTAACTAGGTACCTACATACATAAAATAACTACCATTTTATTTTTCAAATAGGCGAGTCAAGTTCATTTAAAAGTGATTTGTCAGTTTATCTTTTTGTTAACTAACTTCATATAGTAGAAGACGAGAACCTAAGTCGACCTTCACCGAGCTGATAATAGAATGAAACATATTTTATAATAAAATTAGTTTATTAAAAATTATAAAAAATGTAGAAAAAATGGGTTGGCTAAAAATCCTGGACTATTTTTAATTTTTTTAATAAAGTGTTGTCTTCACACCTATATAATAATTTGCATTACATTGTTCTTATTTTTTTTGTAGTAGGGAAATCTAACATGACGGTATAAAGTTGGAGTAAAGCTTTTAATTTTCTATAAAAAACTTTGCTGTCTTGCGCCGTAGTTGTTCATAAAAATACGTTTTAAACTTTGTCAGGATAAAATTTTGTTATTATCTTGATGTTGCGAATTGTTCCACTCTGCCCACGGACGAGAAAAAAAAGAAGGACTCCACCCCTCTAACTAGACTTTGTGCCTTTCCGATGCTCCACATGACATTTCACTTACAGCACACATATACACGACACGACACTAATGTAGTCGTCGTTGTCTATGTGTACGATGCTGTCGTGTATATGTGTGCTGTATATGTGTGGTGCATCGGAAGAGGGGTGGAGTCCTTCTTTTTTATCTCGTCCGTGACTCTGCCCCACCAAGCCGCCCAACTGGTAGATTTTACATTACTCGTCTGTGCTGGTAGAGCAGAGGAACGTCATAAAATTTGCAGTGGAATCTGCCCCACTAGGTAAATCGATCGAATGGGGCAGTTTCCTCTATGTACCTACCTACTTTAAAATTTTGTGTATTCTGTCCCACTAGGGTTGGAACTTTCGAGTTTGCGTAGGTTGGTTTACTCATATTGTAATATTTTACTATTTAAATTCTATGTAACGGTAGCATTAGATTCCTCCACAACTTCCCTAACGGGGGTAGGCAGAGAAAACCGAACGCCTTAGGGCACGATCCTTACACATCTCACTCGCCTCTTCAACATTCATTGATTTATATTACATACAAACTGTACTAAGGGTCTAATGTAATGGACATTATAAAAATAAGAGAATGCATGAAAAAGTATTAGTAATTCTAAATGAATGCATAATTCAATCCCTCCGTGTACCTACTTTTCTACCTTTCAGGCTTGGTCGTGCCTAATACATAAGCTTCCGTTTCTTTTTTAAATAAAATAATAAATACTGCGACTTCCGCATCATCGTCGTCCGAAGACATTTTGCAGTGAAGACAGCTTGTTGTCTTTCTGAAGAGTTGCAAACAGTTGGAAATACTGAAATTGCCAACATATTCGGTGGAGACTCGCCTTTACGCACGGCAAATAATACCTATCGCTATTATTTATTATTTGCCGTGCGATTCTGCGTAATTAAAAAAAAATGCTCTACCCTACATCCGTATAGGGAACGTGCACCAACTATAGGGGGCAGCACTAAATCAACAAAAGAGACACTATGCGGACAGTAAAGCAAGCTTATCAGACCTTTCATCGTACTGTGAATAATGTAAACAAAATCATATCTTTTATTGCATTATTTTTTATATGATAAAAAATATAAATAACGCTCGACAGCGTAGCCAAAATATGTGTAAATGTCAAAAGTTCTTAGAGGCGGACCATGTATTGAAAGTTAAAGAGTAAATAAACTAAGTAAATAAGGCTTTTAGAACTGGAAAAATTGTCGCATAAACTAAAATATCTAATATTGTAGTTATCTATTTTTGGCCTTTTTCACATAACCGTGGCATGAGAATGCTATTCCTTGGAAAGTAATAAAATTTTTGCTCCAGACGATTTTTTAAGCATTGGTGCATCCGGAATAATAAAAATAAGTGAGGTGGTAGCTCATTAGCAAGGACACGCGTCTCATACACAAGGGGTGCGGGTTCAGACGCGGACACGTACCTTTGGAATTTTCTAATCTATGAACGTATTTAAACCACTAGCTCGACGTTGAGGTACAAAACGTAATGAAACCTGCACATACAACTATATGCATGTGTTACCATAATCCTTATTTGTCTGGTTCCCCTATATAAAGGTTACGGTGTGTTTCAGATAGGCACTCGCTTCGATGTAATAACCAAACTCGCTAAATCCTGAATCATGGTCTAAGCACGGGATATAAAGCTAGGGATCTCCCTAGCTTTATATGTTTCTGGATGCACCAATCACCATCTGGTAATTGGTGCATCCAGAAACATAACAATACATTATAACTAACTAGAATAATAAATTTCACTATTAAAACTAATTCTGTTTACTTGATAAAAAAATCAATCTCAAGTATTCATGGCGTACAAAGTTCCCATTGACGGCAACAGTTGGCAGCACCGTCGTCGTGCATTCCCCTATAGTAGGTAGATTTGCAGTATTAACTACTTATTTTCATTATTCACAAGAGAACGGAATCCATGACCGAAAAATGAGGACTACAGAGGTAAGTAACTACCTAAGTAGGTAATTTTATATGCATTTATTTATCATATCATAACATCACGCCCGTAATCCCCGAAGGGGTAGGCAGAGTCATACTTAGATACTTATACGTATTTAGGAGACGACGCGAAGCAATGTGGTTAAAGGGTACTGCTACCCCTTTGACTCTGCCTACCCCTTCGGGGATTACGGGCGTGATGTTATGTTGTTGTTGGGTAGCAATTGCTTTAATGGATAAATAAAAACCTTAGGATCTAATATATTTAATCATCATTGCCAAATATAATATTTTTACATTTTCAATAAGTAGGTACATTAAAATTGCATATAACAATCAAAAACATTACTAATCTTTGATGGTAGGTATCTAAATAATCAACTCTATAGGTAGGTCATCATGAGTCGCACCGAAAATGTTTACTTTATTTAGGGTATTGGAAAAACCACAATTTTATGTGTATTAACCGAACGGTTAACTCAGTCCTCGCCTGCGATTTGTGCAGTGGTAGTTGGGGCGGGGTCGGTGGCACTGCGCTAAGAAAATTTATGATCTTTATTTAATTGAATTGATAAAATGTTTTATCTTGTTTTTAATAAGTGCGTGTTGCAACCTTGCCGCCCGCGCATGCTCCTCGCTCATTCCGTATGTGAGGACCACAGACTAGTCGACATAAGCGCGCCAATTGGCAGATTTCTGATATTTGGTATCCTTATGAATCTCGCTCAACCTCGTAGGTACCTTAGCAATAGTAATTTACTATTGGAATGTCTCCAATGTAAGAGTGTAATTGTAACAATGGCAGCCATTAATAGACAAATCTATGTTAGGAGTTATTATTTCGCAACATATTTGGCACCATCTTTATGCTAATATTCGAAAATATCATAATTACTAATCCATTATTATAAAGCAGCAAAGTTTGCGACATGCAACGACGAGCAGATGCGACAAAAAAATAATTAAGTACAGCACAAAGCAACTTGGAAATCGTAAGTGACGTACGATTCGTTGATCCGTTCAGTCCGATCCGAGTGCAGAACGAAAATGTGTCTCTACGTAGGTATACATAGCAATTAATTTCCAATTTACGACCTCCTTATTTTGATACAACGATAAATAGGGGATAATGCTCGGAGAAATAACTATAATTCTATTTAGTCCGTCAGTTAAATTATACAAAAATACAAGACACATTTTTTTTTTTCATCAAAATACAAAGATAAAGAGCATCAAAATTTTAGAGGGAGCTGGCGAAGTCACTTTTAAGTAAAAATTGTACTTACGTGTGTAGTCACGCGCAACTTGAATCCGCTGTATCTTCCCCAATTATTGTTGAACAAATAAATGAAAAAATACGTGTTAAATATTTTTTTTACAATCTAACTGACGGACTAAATAGATTTTTTTAGTCCGCTCCTATTATACCGTTACTGCAGTAAAACACACATATTTATAGTTGGTAATAAGAAATGTAAAGTTCTCCTTTAATTAAACATACTAAAATACAAAACATCTTTATGTAGCCTGTTACGTTCAACATAGTTAGCGTATTCGTCATGCCAGCATGATGTAAGACTACGATATCTCCTTGTCCGAGAAATGCTCAATTACGACATTTTAGGGTGTGTTTTTTCTGCAGGGCGATATATTGTCTTGTGTCCAGTTAGGCTGGGTGGCTAGATCAGCTAATCCTATTTCATAATTTTCCTACGCCTATATTTTTGCAATGATTAGCTACATACCAGTCATTTTAAGTTATTCCAATTAAGTACAAGTTTTATCAATTAAGTATCATCAATTTCCTACAAAGTTTTTTAGCAACTAAGGCTACTCCTATGACCCTATTAGTGATTATGTTATTTTGTAGACAAAAATAAAAATATATTGTTCTGTTTTCGATAACTTCTATTAGAACATGCTTGTTACTTACATATTTAATACTGCTAAAATATCATTACCTATATAGCCAAACAGGGTTATTCGGACATACTAATTCTAATTATATTTTCTACTATTAAAGAGCTGTATTTGTAATGATATTTTTCAAAAATTTTGTCGATTCAAAGAGTAGCCTACAGTTGACTGGCATTATATTTTCTACGTAAGCATATTAGACCTTAATATAAATTTTAATATAAAAACATTCACAAGGTATTGTTACATATTATTCTTTAATTTAGAAAAATATGTATTTGAGATCCATACAAGTTATAAGCTCTACCAAATATTTACTTATCCATCACCGTCTATTACCAAAAAAAATACAGACTAAAATATAAACACAATATTTAACCAGATTTTTGTTTTCTACAAGAAATTTAAAAAAAAAACCTAATGCTGAATTTATATTATGCTTCCACTGAGATTCCCATGACAGAATATATTTTTTTAAATAAACCATGACAGATAATATATACATCAGCAACTTAGGTATGTTTCTAATAATTAGTTGAATTTGGAAAATTTACAGCTTCCCTATATAACACACTTTTTGAATGTAAAATAATATACATACATAACAATATATATTTTAGATTTCAAATCCAAAACAAATTAGGTATGTGAATATATTCAATTAAAAAATAAAACTTGAATATTGACAACCAATTACCTGTTCTAGTTAAGTCATTTAAACCTTCTTATTCAAAAATAGTAATAAAAATAATGTATAAGGAATTCAGATTTATAGCAATCATTCCCTAGCATATTATAAAAAATCACTGAATACACAGAATCACAATTAAAAACAATAACATAATCTAAACTTAAAATAGAAAATACCAGGAATATGTATGTAAATTAATACTGTTTGTATTAAAAAAATATAAATGTAGGGGTAAACATTAATATATACCCCACTTGGCAAAATGTCTTAGTTATCTAATAATTGAAAATATATGTGGACCTGATACTTACGCCACATTCTTTTACACTATTCTCTAATACTTAATCAAATGTATGATCTTTGCGTGTACCATTTAGGGTAACAGAAGAACTTTATTGTACATATTATTTTAAAGGACATATTAAAAATATATCATTATTAGTTATCTAGAATTATCGAATATTCAATACACAATTACAAAATTTATGAAGTGTGTGTCTGTCGACATTCTACAATTCTGCTGTATCTATATTTGTGTTATAAACTATGAATGCATTGGGACATATATAATGCTAACAGTCTCTATGATATAAAGTTAAAAATTAAAATAGTATAAAATATAATTTCTACCACTGGTATGGTTTTAGGAAGATTTAGATACATTGAGATCAATAACCAATTTATTTGTTTGCAGAATACTAACCTTTGGGTTAATTACCGCATTTAACCTGAAATTAGAATATGTAAAATTTAATGACCAAAAGCAAATATATTACTTATATTTTTTATTAGCTTATGTCCCCTGCACTGCCCGCGGGAAATTCGGCCTAAACAAAAAAAAATCGTGTGTTTTGTGGGATCTATATATATTCCCGTGTTAAAATAGCCAATGGTCAGTATTTAAATCTAAAATTTCGTCCCAATCATTTAAGTAGGATTTTCGATATGACGACGTATTACCTACCGATCGAACCTGGTTATTATATGTATAGAAACAATACAATGTGTTTCTTCGTAATTCAGGGAAAACAGACGAATCATGGCTACATATGCAGTTATTTAAATTTGCAGGTTTTCTTACGATGTTTTCCTTCACTGCAGAGATAGTTCGTAGTAGTATAAACCCGCCCTTAGATTTAAAAAATCTAGAGTGGGAATTACTTTTGTTCGGGTCTTTCTGCAGAGAAAGAATTATATATTTTCATTATAAGCAAAAAAGTGCAGGGCCCCTGGGATTGTAACACTAATTTGGCTAATACTCCACTGCCCCTACCTAAGATTTTAATGTTTTTTTTTTTAATGTATATTCATATGTTCATAGTACACGAGTTCCAAATGTGGCAAGTGCTTTACCTCAGTATGATGTGGACGCGCTCACCGCTCAGGCGATGACATACGTCAGCAGCTGGTGGCTGCGATATCAGAACAGGTTGCGCGGCGGCGGCACGGCCACCACGGCGGCGCCGGCGCGGCCCGTGCTCAGCGGCGCGAGCTTGCGCCAGCAGTTCGACTCCGAGTCGTACACCTCCACCACGCATAGGTACTGGACGCCGTCATATCCACCTGTGATTATATACGTATTATTTATTTCGGATTTACTAACTAACTAACTTCACGCCAATTCTCAAGCGGCAGAATGAACCGAGCGCCATATGACAAGGTATACATACTACGCGCTAAATTTACTTATTTTATCAACTGAAATTATGTAAAAATATTAATGGCTCCGATTTAACGAACCTTACAACACATTCAGTAGGGTCTAACACAGAATGTCATCTGGGGTCGGCGCAGCATGTCTTCTTCTTCCATACGTCCCGGTCAGCCGTCATCAAGCTATCCACTCCCATTTCACTCATATCATCTTTCACACAATCCATCCATCTCTTATTTGGCCTGACACAGAATGTGCACTTCGCAAAATGAAAGCACTCACCTCAAAATGTACATTTCGCAGAATGTGTATCTACATCCCATTCATCCATCCAAACTCACACGCGACAGTTTCGCGTGTTCAATATTTAATGAAATAGCAACGGTAATGAGCGGCAATATCACCAAACTCCTCTTTCTTTAGATATCAATTACCTCTCCATTTGGTATCAAAACAAACATACCAACAGCAACAATCCGATCACCAAGAAGACACGAGCCGATCGCGTCCCTTCCATACGAGAGCCTCGCGAGCAGCACCCATGTGTCGGCGACAGGGTCGTACCGCTCCACGCACGCGAGACGCCCGCCGACTGTGTTGGCCGGCGCCTCGTGCCCGCCTAGGGCGTACAGGTACCCGCCAGCGGCACAAACCTAAAAATAAAAGTAGATGTAGTCAAGATTCGGTTGTTACAAAATAATAGCAAGCAAATGCGTGCTACTATTATGATAAATATGAGACTGCGGCTGCAAAAGTCTGGTATAGGAGATGATGGTATCGCATGCATTCAGGTCTACTAAGAGCCTTTGTTTAGAACACAACAATTAGATTTGTATTTTTGAGTAGTAATTTAAAAAAATGGGAGCGCCTCCCAACTTGCGGCAGCCGAGCTATTACGCTCCCAGAATCCTACATTAAAACGGTGCCTTTCGAGACAGTCGGGCACTCACGCTGACGCCGCCGCGGCGGCGCGTCATGGCGGCGCAGTTGGTCCAGTGGTTGGTGGTGGGGTCGTAGCACTCGACGGAGCGCAGACACGCGCCGCCGTCGCGCCCGCCCACCGCGTACAGCCGCCCGCGCAGCGCCGCCACGCCGCACGTGCTGCGCGCGCCCGTCATCGGCGACACGATCGTCCACGTGCGCGAGCACGCGTCCCATCTGCAACAAACCATATCAACTTTATAACGTTCTTTTTTAGGGCTAGCGATAACATCCCTACTCATCCAAGCAACTGAGCACGTCATCGAGTTTATTTTAAAGGTTGACGATTGCATTTCAAAATGTCGAAAAAGCACTTAAAAAATGTTGATTTCGGAATGTTGATTCTACCGAGAAGAAACCGGCAAGAAACTCGGTAGTTACTCTTTTTAGTGTTAAAGTAATATGTACTTACTAAATACTGCCTTATTATACACTTCTTAAAAGTTTTGAACCAATTCATATAATCAACGCACGTTATCACATTCGTTATCAAGGTTGGCGATGACGCTCTCAGCCTTCATTTCACCGCACGGGCGGAGGGAATCCCAGTTATATTTATTGCATCTTTATATATAAAACCTAGAGGTTTACCCAACATGAAAGTAACCATGATATATTTTGTAGGAATCCTGTTTTCTGGTAACTTGTTTATTTATTCATTCATATTATTGTATATATCATAATATTTATAAAAAAAAAAAACTTACCGTTCCACTGAATTGAGATATATCCAACCATCGTGACCGCCAACCGCATAAATGGGCGAATTAGGTCCATCACCCAGAACAGCAACACCTAGGCCATGTCTGTGTGTGTTCATGGGAGCCAATGTGCTCCAACTCAGAGATGTTAAATCGAAGCATTCAACCTTTAGATGAGAAAATCATTGTTTCAATTTATTAAGATACAAATGGTAAATATTTGTCATAGATAATACAAACATATTAACTTCATTATCTCTTAAAGGGAAGTTATTACAAGCTGAGAGCTGACAAGATAATGCAATTAAGATCTGTAGTAAAAGTAAAACAAAGATGTATCCTGCATAATAATATGTATAATGTATACTATAAAAATATCTTATTACTTTTATTATTCTGCTGCTTAATGCTATTAAATCATGAATATAATAATTTTTTTAAATCTATTTGTCTTCTAAAAAAAATTTATTAATTATATTGAATATAATAGTGGTTATTATTTAAATATACCATGCATAAGGTTCATACAACAAGGTAGGAACATAAATTTACCGTATTTAAAGTTTTGAGTCCGTCTCTTCCACCAACCACTATAAGTTTATTTTGCATCACTGCAACTCCAAACTGTAGTCTTCTTGCGCCCATCCTCATGAATGGGGTCCATGTATTAGTCCGAGGATCATACATTTCCATATTACTAGCACCCTATAGCATAATTTGAAAATGTTGAAAAAGTTGTGAGACATATTATCTTATCGAAATAAGAAAAAGAACAGTCTCCCACCTTATAGCCGTCCATGCCTCCAATGGCTAGGAGCCGCCCTATAGTTGAAGTTCTTGGCCTGGTTCTGTGAGAGAAAAGTAAAGAACGCCTTTCTGGCAAAAGATGCCATTTAACTGCTTCCATTATCAAGGGTTGGCACTCAGACACATTTCCACAGGCAAGTTCCACTTTATCAATTAGATACTGAAAATCATACACATGCCTATTTACTTAAAAGTCGTTTAAAAATGAAAAAATATAGATATCTAGAAAGATTTGGTAGAATGTAAGTATGTAACATAAAATAAAGTATTACATTGACAAAAGTGCTGTAAGATTTTGGCCTTATTTCTACTGACTTTAACTGACTTACCTCAGAAGAAAGCAAAGGTAACTTAATCAATTTTAATAAGGTTGGCAGATGTTGTTCTCTATTGGCACTATCATGTTGCACCCAAGTCATCAGACTTTCAAATACATTCTCCTCTGTAACTACATTGAGATCATCAGATTTTAGCAAGTTTGCCAGTTGATCTGATTGCAGAGATAGAAATTCTTGATGTTTCACCACCTGAAAAAAAAAAATTGCCATCTATGAACTAAACATCTTTACAATTAACATGTTGATAGACTTGTATTATTGAATCTCCAGTAAAAACTTTTTGTCTCTGCATAAATAATGATTAACTTTATAAGATTAATATTGATAAAATCATCAGTGCCATAAATTTATGTTTTTTTTATTTAGGCATATTTCCATAATTAAATCAATAATAGTAATACTCAATTAGAATAATATATTGCAGTCATTTACAAATGTTACCTGCATGAAATGCTGATAGGTATATTCCAAAGCACTCTTGTGTAAATTCATACAAGACTGTTGTTCAGCAAACAAAGCAATACCTAAACAGTTACATGGATCAAGCTGCTTCTTTAAAAAAGCACAACAAGCATCTGTCACAGAGTCCAGTTGCAATAAGCTCGCTGTTGACAGAAGAACCTCCACAGTTTCTTCCCTTAGTTCTGCAAATCAACATAAACAGCTTAGCAACCAGAACAGTTTAAGCATTAATGTCATATAATACATTAATGTTCTATAATAGTATTTTGTAAGTGTTTACAAAAATAATATTCTTCTTAAAACTCTAAGATGTCTGCAGAAGAATATATGTTAAGAATAAAATACAAAAATAACAAGTGTATTTGAAAAACATAATTTACCAGCACAAAGAATTGGTAATCAAAATAATTAGTACCTATAGTTCCAGTATAGCAATACCGGACAAGAGTTTGGAGGGCTTGTGAGTCAACACGTTCCAGAGTTATTTCTGTCAGTTGTGCCTCCCTGAGGGAGCCAGTGAACATTGCTGCGAAGTACTCACTACACGAGGCCAACATTACTTTGTGTGCTGGTATCCTGAAAAAAAAAAAGTTTTGCAACAATGCCCTTTGTTCCAACTGCATACTAATATTGCAGACCAATAAAATGTAAAAAGATACATTTTAATTAATAAAGCATCTGAACAACAATTTAACTATTGTAGATCCAACAATAGTAAAATAAAGGTATCACTAAAAATATTTTTTATAATTTTTAGTAGATTCAGGTGCATTGTACATTATACATTTCGAGTTAAAATTTCCATTGGATTTAGTATAATTAGATATAAACAACTTAAAAATTAATAATAATGAACGACGCAGTAATTAAAGCGTAATTAAAAAGTAAGCGTAGTTTTCGTCAACAAAAACATTTAAAATAAACAAACCTGCAACCGCCTGCAATCAGTGCCACGTCGCATAATTTTTGTGATTGAAAATATTGGAAAATATTTTTAAGAGTAAGTTCGGAATGGCCTTTATCACAATAAAATTCATCTTGACTTGATGCACTTGAAAGACTCAACTGGCTGAGTTCTCTAGGCAATCCCTCATCAATGGAATTTGTTGAGATATTGTCTTTAGAAGTTTCAGGTTTAGGAGCATCACAGCCTGACATGTTTAGGCAGAATGCTATTGATTTTAAACAAACTTTACTGAATTAATAATTGCACTTATCACAACAACGTTGAACAAAGCGACCACAAAAGCGACAAACGAAAACAAAGATTTGTCAGTTCAGCAGTTTGTCACCTTTTACAGAAAAGTCGGTCGGCTTCGTTCGGCTGTGGTTCGGCTGTCAGTTTGACGATTTGTTATGTCAAACTCATATTTACCCGTTCCAAAACATAGGTACCGTCTGCAATAATTTGTTTTAGCAAAACACTACAAGTACTTATATAATCCGATAGGCGGGACCTAACGAAGTTTAATCATGCAAAATTAAGTAAAAATTGCGTGATTTCTCTAAATTATTTCTTAGAAATTCGTAATTCTACAGAGATCTTTAAAAAAATTATGAAACCTCTTTGACAAAACTCGAATTGTCAAATAATTAGATAGGTACTGAATTTGTCAAAAGTTCTTTGGCCCACGGTTGGGATCGGTATGTGTATTTAAAAAAATCTTTAATGATTTGCAGCGTTGCAAAATATCGGTTAATATTGCTTATCATTAAAATAATATAATTATTTTTCTAGACTAAATCTCAATTCGCAAAAATGGACGGTGATGCAGCCGAAAAATCTAATCCCGACTCGAAGTCGTTTTCTGGAATTCCTGAAGCAGTTTTTGTTGTAAGTACTTATGAACTTTTCTGATAACATCCTTTTTTTTACCTCGTTTTGCGACTTATCTGATCATTACTTTTTTCAACCCATTGAATTAATTATAATTTTGCATAAATATTTTGAGGTTAGGTGTATTGTTACTCATCTGCACACCTGCGACTTTAATAAACTGTTATTTGCAACAATAAATACTTGATGCTTACCTTGCTCTTTGAAACGGATAATAATAATACAATTTACATTCCAGATTAAAATATCGTCGAAAAAATTTTATTATTTTAGTTAATTTGACCAATAACTTTAATTCTGATTTTGTTCCCAATAAATGGCAATGTAATATAATACCTAACTAACTAAACTTCATGCATAAAATAATACCTATGTATTTAAATTTATAAACAATATATTGATTCTGTTTTAGGACAATGTTGATGAGTTTATGAATTTACCTGAAAATTCTGGTGGTGTCGACAAAGTACTGAGAAAATTAGATGAACAGCATGGAAAATATAAGTTTATGGAGTATACTCTGGCCACAAAAAGAAGGCGTCTTCGACAACAAATACCAGACCTAGCAAGATCCTTGGAAATGATTGAAAAATTAAAAACCCAGGCCAAAGCTATGGATACACAATTTTTACTTAGTGATCAAGTCTTTGTAAAGGTAAAAAAATTAAGGGCACCCTATTTATATAATAGATATTGATATTATGTTTTTCCATGGTAACCATAAATTTGGCTTCACTTGCTTATTTTTAGGCCAGCATACCACCAACAAAAACTGTGTACTTGTGGTTAGGAGCTAATGTTATGTTGGAGTATACATTAGATGATGCAGAGGAATTACTTACTTCAAATATGTCTACAGCAAAGAAAAATTTGGAATGTGTTGAGCATGATTTGGATTTCTTAAGGTAATTTGATTACTTTATTTTTACTTTAAAATATAGAAAAGTAATGTTTTTAGAAAGTATTGGTTTTGATTTTTGGTTAAATGTGGTTTAAGGAGCACACTACTCCTTGGACTCTGCCTACCCCTTCAGGTAGGCAGGTGTGATGTAAGGAAAGTTTTAATTTCGGCATGTTTATTTCTGCATACTTATTACATATTTGCCATTTTCAGGGACCAATGGACCACCACTGAAGTAAATATGGCCAGAGTGTACAACTGGGATGTGAAAAGACGCCAAGCAGCTAAAGCGTCTAGTTAATAAATGCACATATTTTTACTTCACAATATTTTAATGCTCACAATAAATGTATTATGGTCATACACAGTAAACAGTCCAATGTTATCTTTTCACATTTGATAAATTGTATTTGTAACCTACAGTGTGTGACTAGGTTCTGCAAGTTTCAACTTTGAAAGCGGTTGTACACATTCGGATCTAACTCATAATAATACATCAGGTATTATAGTTTCACAAAAGAATTTAACAAAAATTGTAATATTATTTATTTCATTATGAAAATAATGTGTATAGTGAAAGTAGCCAGCAAGCATTAAAATATTTTTATTTTCTGTTAATCTATGATATTTTTATATTGTGTCCTGGCTACAGGTGCCTACCTATAGATGAGGATACAGAAATTATTATTAAATATATTAACTTCTTATATGCTTTCAACTTACAACACTTACATGAACAAAATTTACAATTTAAATTGTCAAATACTGTTGTGCATTAAATAGAAACTTTGTTAAATTCATGCATGACAATTTCTTCATTTGACATGTATAAAATCTACATGGGATGTTTAATAAATGCTTGCTTTATTTACAAGAATTTTAAATACCATACACCAACACTATTGGTAAATATTATCAAGCACTAACTTGACTGGACTAGATGTATTGTATTTTTCCTTCAGGAATTTTAATTCAAGCAGGATTTTTAACCCATTCTTCATTCATTGGCTTGTTTCGAGGTTCGAAGTATTAGAACCACTATCCCATACTATGGTCTATGCATTATACTTACATCTTCGACATTAAAAATATTGTGGTTTAATTAGAACTGAAGAGTTCCACCACCCACTTTCTGTTAAAATACCTACTACTGGTTGAATGGGGTATTATCCTCAAAATTTTTTTAGTCTGTAAGTTAGATTATCAAAAAATATTGAATACGTATTTTCTGCTTTATCTGATACTCAAAAAATTACAAAGATCTGAAATTTAGCGCTCTAAGTCACATTGACGGTGTAAATTTACACACCTAGTGACGTCACGCGGTACTTTAACGCGCTGTATCTTCATAATTCTTAGTTTGTTGAACAAAAGTAAAAATACGTACGTAAGCAATATTTTTTTGTAATCTTATGAACTATATATTTTTTTGAGGAAAATATCATAATGAGTCCATTATATTATAGGCATGATTCACCCATTCTTTAGCCGGTATGAATATTTAAAAAAAATTGTGGTATTTAATGTTGCTACTCTAAAGGTTTTACCACTATATGTAGTGGTTAAGCATCTCTTGTTGCTTGATAAAATTAGTAAGTTACAAAAGTAATAATCTCGTAAAGGAGAATGACCAAGTGACTATGAAACTGAGTATCGCTATGAAGAATATTGTACCTTGATCGAATATAGCTTATTTCAAAGCTTGATTAAGCTAGAGATACCATTAAATTTTTAGCGATACCGTCATTCTCCTATACCACATTTCACATTTTCCTGAATAATAAAAACAATCATGTGACCAATTATACTTTCCTAAGCTCTGCTTACGCTTACATTTAACCGAAAAAAATGTTCCATGTCCAGTGACACATTTGAAAACAAACAATTAAACAGTACGCAAACAAAACAGCGTCTATCACATCACGCGTAAACGAAAACAAATATCCCAAATCATGCAACCAATTGCAATCTTTACGTGTCTTCAAATCGTGCACGCTTATGTAAATCTGCCTCTTACCTCATTTAGTGCCGTGCCTGCCCATCGGCGGGTGAAACTTATCACTGACATGCCAAGCCCGCCCATGGGCGGTTAGATTTCAAACTCCGATTTCTAAGCCTTTAAAAAAAAGAAGATTTTGTAGAATAATTTCTTTTATTAAAATTGATTCGTAACCAAAACGGCCTGCATCTAATATGGTTTAAAAAAAAGTCAATTCCGACCTAGCATGCTGAGCCTGCCCATGGGCGGGCTAAATGCTTTTGTGAAATTTTGATAAGAGAAATATAATTTTAGTTAAAATAATATGTAATTTATTAAAATATTAATAATTGGTTTCAGAAGAATATAAGATCCCAACCGATCATTATGTAAAAACGTGTCTAATCTCTCTCTAGTATGTAATATTTTTTCCTAAAAAGTGCTCAAACCTACCCTAAAATATTATTACTATTTCACTAACCTAAATTATTTTATTATTACTATTTCAGCTTATAATCTATACTTATAATAAATCTGTAGAGAGGTCAATTCTGTACATTAAACATATTTTCAAAATAACAATCAGGGGGTGATTAGTGATCGATACTGATGCTAAAAATGCAATCAGTAAATTTTTTGTCTGTATGTTCCTTATAGAAACAAAAACTACGAGACGGATTTTAACGAAACTTGGTACAATTATTCTTCATACTCCTGGGCAGGTTATAGTATACTTTTCATCACGCTACAATCAATAGGAGCAGAGTAGTGAAGAGAAATGTTGGGAAAACAGGAGAAGTTACTCCATTTTTTAAGCTTCCGTCGCGTGTGCAGCCTTAATGGTTAAAGTTACATAGAAATCATGTATGACGGAAATAGTCTTTATAATATTAACCATGAACGCGGGTGACACCGATGGCACAGCTAGTCAATCATAAAACTGTCACAATGTCAAAATCTACAACTTTATGCCGAAAACGCCGATGGGTGGGCAAGGATATATAATCGAGATGCTGGGATCGCCGATGGGCGGGCTGTATATCACAATATGGGGCACCTGGGTAATGGCGTTACTTACTTCTAATTGTGCTTCACACCTTGCACCCGCATTTGGTTAAGCCTTCCTCGATAAATGGGCTATCTAACACTGAAAGAATTTTTCAAATCGGACCAGTAGTTCCTGAGATTAGCGTGTTCAAGCAAATACACAAACTCTTTAGCTCTATCTATAATATTAGTATCACAGAACACAATTACTCCTAATAGAAGTATAGATTTGATTGCATAAAAGTTAATGATTTAAAAATCGTATTTTTTGTTTACTTTCTAACTAGATATAGGGTAAATCAATTGTATAAATTAAAGTGGCAACATTGGTTGTGACGGTACATAAAAAAAAATTAGACTGTGGATTATGCTAGGGATGGGCCAATGCATAAAATATATCGATATATATCGTATCGTACATATCAAATGTATCGATATGTATCACCATAAAAATATCGATATTTAGATATATCGATATTATTTGCCCAAGAAGCGGTTAGCTTAGGGGTGAGAGTTTCCCGCTCCTCCGCCAGCCCGGTAGGTAGTAAAGGCCGCCTTTGACCAACTACCGACGTTCTCTCAAAAAAAAAAAGAAGCGGTTACCTGTAATAACAGCGGTTACATATAATATTTTATCTATGTCGCAGACAATTTGTATGATTCCGCCGTTTACATAAATAAATAAATAATAAAATAAAATAAATGTTTATTCATGTCAGGTATGTGAGCATTTACAAACCATTGTTGATTCCCTCTTTTAGGTACACAATAGCACCTGTGTCAGAGGGAGCCACTCTTCCTTAACTATATAATCATATTTAAATACCTTAAATTAAACATAAGTAGAAACATTATCGTATTGCTATTTGAATTAATAGAATTAGAAAATAGAAACAAAAGATGCCAGAAACCAAAAAAGACAATAGCTACAAAACTGTTAAATTATAGAATATGTGTGTGTATGTATGTGTGTTTGTGTATGTGTATGTGTGTGTGTGTGTGTGTGTGTGTGTGTGTGTGTGTGTGTGTGTGTGTGTGTGTGTGTGTGTGTGTGTGTGTGTGTGTGTGTGTGTGTGTGTGTGTGTGTGTGTGTGTGTGTGTGTGTGTGTGTGTGTGTGTGTGTGTGTGTGTGTGTGTGTGTGTGTGTGTGTGTGTGTGTGTGTGTGTGTGTGTGTGTGTGTGTGTGTGTGTGTGTGTGTGTGTGTGTGTGTGTGTGTGTGTGTGTGTGTGTGTGTGTGTGTGTGTGTGTGTGTGTGTGTGTGTGTGTGTGTGTGTGTGTGTGTGTGTGTGTGTGTGTGTGTGTGTGTGTGTGTGTGTGTGTGTGTGTGTGTGTGTGTGTGTGTGTGTGTGTGTGTGTGTGTGTGTGTGTGTGTGTGTGTGTGTGTGTGTGTGTGTGTGTGTGTGTGTGTGTGTGTGTGTGTGTGTGTGTGTGTGTGTGTGTGTGTGTGTGTGTGTGTGTGTGTGTGTGTGTGTGTGTGTGTGTGTGTGTGTGTGTTCACGCGCATGTTTTGTTTGCGTGAGGGCAGGTATGATTTGAATTAACCATTATCTTAAACATTAATTTATAACATTTTCAGTTTCATCATAATTTAGACACTAACCATGAAGTAAGTTTTTTATTACATTCTCTAAGTGTTAGAGGATATATATGTAATGTTTTATTTATTCTATTATAAATTTGTGAGGATAAGTGCGGAAACTGGTTTTGAGCAAATCGAGTATGTACAAACGTTATTGGGGCTACTATATCATTCCTTCTTCTACGCAGTTTATTTGACTGGAAACCTAAAGATATGTGTGTTTTTTGAACATTGTGTAATATGAAAAGCTTTCTAACAGTAAGTAAGTTAGCTATTGTGTACAAACTACAGGTAGAAAATCGCCTTTTCTTGAGATACATTACCTTCAATAGTGCTCTTTGAGCACGCTCAACCTCTAAGAATTTTGTTTTCAATGCTCCTCCCCATAAAGAAATACAATAAATTGTGATTGATTGAGCTAATGCTACATAGATTTCGTTTGGTAATTTTTTATTTGCTATATGTCTTAATTCTTTAAAGATCCAAATCAATTTTCTCAACCTGTTAGAGACTAATTCAATATGGGAATGCCAATTAAGTCTTTGGTCAATCATGACTTCGAGGTATACTGTTGTTTTGACTCTATCTAAAACAGGACATGAGCAGTTTAAATTGGAAGTATTGTTGACACGGTTACAATGATGGATTTTGATTTGAAAGGAAGTATTTGGCTGATATCTATCCTGAATTGAGAAGCACATGAAGTTTGTTTTTGATGTGTTAAGTGTAAGCAAGTTAGCGTTTAGCCATTCAGCTATTTTGGTTAATCCATTCTCGGCTTGAGTCTTTACGTCATTCCATGATTCACCTGTAAAAACTACAGCAGTGTCATCTGCGTATGAGAGGATTTTGGTGTGTGGAATCATCATGTTACAGAGATCATTGATATAGACCAAGAAAAGTGTTGGTCCCAACACACTTCCCTGTGGGACGCCGCAGTCTATTCTGTTTAAGTCGCTCATCGTTTGGCCTAGCTTTACTTTCTGAGACCTCCCAAAAACGTAGCTCTTTAAGAGTTCTAATGGGGTGTCCCTGATCCCTATGTGTTCCAGTTTACGCACAAGGGTGGGAAGAGAAACTGTATCGAAGGCCTTTTTTAGGTCTAAGAATACGGTTAGACATTTAATTTTATTGTCCAGCGCCTCAGTGACCACAGTGGTCATTGCGGCCACGGCATCATCAGTAGACCTACCAGTGCGAAAACCAAATTGTGAGTTAGATAAAATATTATATTTATTTAAGTAATTCAGAAGTCTTTTGTTTATAAGTTTCTCTAATATTTTAGATATTGATGGCAGAACTGATATTGGTCGATAGTTGCCAACATCCTCCTCATCCCCTCCCTTATAAACCTACGGCGTCGTCAGTTTAAAAACGCTCGCAGTTATGTATTATACCGAAGGCTATAACTCGATCAAATATTATAATTTCGACGTGTGTTGTTCTTCTTCGGTTCTGGCTGTAGGGTCGCAGTTGTACCTAACACTCCTCCTCGCTTCGCACGTCGTCGTACCTATTATTTTAACTACTACCTAACCTGACCTAAACTAAATACTTGCGGCATACCATATAATGACCGCAATATACATTTTGCCTTTAGCATAATACATAACTGCGTGCGTTTTCAAACTGACGACGCCGTATGTAAACGGCGAAATCATACAAATTGCCTGCGACATCTATAGGAACAGACGTAATTTTATTAAGCAAAAAAAAAGTAGACGGGTAAAAATATATCGGTTTTGATATCCGAAAATAAAAATCGAATATCGATATATCGAACAAAATAAAATCGCCGATATATATCGATTATTTTCTGAAAAAATATCGATATTTTTTAACCAAGCCTAGATTATGCTTTGACATATGTCAAAATTCTTAAATTGCGTTTTGCCATTCTCGATTCTTTGATTTTGTGAATCTCACGAATACCACTGTTTGTAAGCATATAAGCTTACGACTGTAAGTGTAAATACCGAAAATGTTATCGTGACAAATATTTTTAACAGATTTGTACAGCAATAAAATCTGGTTTTTCCGTTTCAGGCAAAACTACGTGCACGGCTACGCCCTGTTTTCTATTTTTCGATTGTTTTCATTCGCTTTCATCATAGGCCTATCAGATACTGCCGTTATGGATATGATGGTGTCGACTTTGCAACAGCAGCGTGCTGTTACAGAGCAACTGAGAAGAGAAGCAGCTATCAAACGCATTCCTGTTTCTGTGGCAGTGGCAGACATTGTAAAGTACATCAATGAACATGAGCAAGAGGATTGTTTGCTCGTAGGCTTCTCTAGCCAGAAAGTCAATCCATTCCGCGAAAAAAGTTCCTGCACTGTTCTTTAAAACATAATGAGTCCTATATATTTTAACAAACAAGAGGAATTGTCATGACTGTTACCTCTGTATCAAATCAGATTTTATTGGCATCGCATTGATGAAAGTGTTCTCTGAATCATAGTGATTTATTGCATAGAATCTAATATACAAAAATGACTTTCCAATTGTTACATTGCATTTTACACTACTGTCTTACATCTGGATTGGAGTTTACTGCCTCTTGTACTTGTAATAATTGATGATGTATGTGTATTTTCAAAGATAAAATTAATCAGATAGCAGTGTTTCATTTATGTAACTTCTCATTTTCACTTATTTATATTTATGTAGTAAAGATTATAATTGTGTATTTACATAATTATGTTGGTATAGGTACTATTTCTATAATATGGTTACTGATCATTAAATTTTAAACATTATAATATATATGGTTTTATTAATATTTGGTACTCAAATAAAACACAATTTGCTTTGCTAAATGTATACTTGTGCACATTAGAAATAAGTAATACATTGCTACTCTTCAATTCCACTATTAGGAAATATTGCAAAGTTTAAACAATTCCACAAAATATTATGTTATAGTTAGTTAATGGTTTTTGGGTTTATTAATATCAATAATTAAAATTAAATATGTAACCATGCTAATTTACACAATAACATTACAATGTACATACTGTTTTCTATTCAATCTGTAATATACTATTATACCTAGTCCAATCTTGGAAGTTACTTAGTTAAAATTTATTTGCATATACAAAAACTTGTTGCTAAATATTATATAAACAAGAGTAATAAATAAAAAGAAAGTGAAGTTAGTAATGCAGAATTTCTTTAGTTGCATTATGCACACTACCTCTATTTTTCAATCTATAATTTGAGTTGTAGACTTTTCTAGCAAAAGCATTTTTTTGTTTCATACTTTATGTACTGTAACAATTTATTCTTTATCAAAGAACATAATTCACAACTAACACATTACTTTATGTAGGTACTTTTAATATTATTTGAAAAGCAGAATAACATATTTATGAATAGGTAGTAAATTTCTAAATATTTTATACCTATAGATAAGGGTTATTGTGTATATATTAACAGGTTTCTATTATTACATGCACTAGCAATAAACTGTCTACTTCATTATGGAATTATTAGAGAATAACACTATTGCAAATCTGCCACCATACTTATTGTTATGAAATTTTTTATAAGTGCCTTTTACAAATTGAAAATTTCACCAATGAAATGTGCAAGATGTGCTCAATATTTACCACCAATGTGTGGTTGCAATAATATAGGTGCACTATGGAAAAACAATAGCTATATTTGCAGGATACCAAATGGAATGAGGATCAAATAGAATAAAATATAAAACAAGTAATTTTTTTGAATATTTTGATTTTAGTACAACTGTATATGTGTTTCCTTGCACTCTGCCACTAAATGTACCTATGTATTTTTTCAAGTTAACATATGAACTTTTTTGTGTCTATGATATAGTATGCTATTTAAAAAAAGTGAGACCCCAGTTTTAAAATAATGTATTAAATATCTGGTACATTTTCGATGCATCACTTCATTGAGTATCCTGTATTTGCTAAATGTAAGGACAAGTCCAGTATACCTTAGACTAATTTTTCATTTTGCAGTATCAAGTAATACAAGACATGCACACCCAACAAGCGCATTAAAAGGTAAATATAAGTAAAGTGTTTACTTTGGTATGTAGTAGAAATAAAGTGTCATGTAGAGGTAACATACCTATAAAATTACATTTGGCAAACTTACTTTTGAGAAATTAATAAACAACAAATACAATCAAATAAATAGTGGAATAAACACATACAATTCCTAATCTATATACCCCCAACATCCTATTGAGTACCGAGTATATTGTATGCTTCAATTATGGCAGTGGAATCAAACGCAGGACAACTTATGTGATAATTTGTGTAAATTGTTTGAGCAAATTTGGAATAAAAGAATGAACCTTATTCTAGGGGTAAAACTATATAAAAAAACAATTTACCAACTATCAGTCTTTTGAATTGATGTTGTTTATCAACGTTTCGGCAATTTATCCCTCAAAAGTTTACAAAAAGAGTGGAAGTAATTAAGAATAAACAATAATAATACCTAAATAACTTCATACATGCTTAGATTCTAGCATAACTATTGTCGTATTATTATTAATTACATACTTAAACTTAACGATTTTATGAACTACATGTAAGGGAACAGATAATGGAAACATGCAACTGTTTGCTCTTTAGTCATTATAGCTGCAATTTGTTTAGTTGTTTAAAATTTATATATTATAAAACTAGATATCATGAAAATATGAATAAAACATATGAAATAAAATTAAAAAATAATTACAAAATTTTATACACAAACATTTACTCACATACTACCCAATACTTATGGTAAATCTTACATTCGTACTATATGAATAACTTTCAGCTCATATTCATAAGATTAGCGTCTTACAATAACTAAGTTCTACAATTCATCACATACCTACCTGCTTAAATCTTAGCCCTCTGAAGGCAAGAACATAATTTTTTTTCCAACCATTGAAACCATGTACTTTAATACTGTAAATCTGTCTCACAAGTTCACACATGTATTTAAATATAGTGAATATTAGTGTATCTATAAATCAATTTTGGATAAAGCAATATTATTCAAATAATAATAAAATGCATGAACTTTTTGCAGAGGGTACACATCCATAGTACAGAAAATACCATCATTATGTCTATAATTTAAAAAGCAACTCTACTGTTGTATAATATTCATATAAAAGCTTTCATTACTTTACTGTTTTAAACTAGAAAAAAAGGCCTCATTCACTTGGTGTATCAAATTAACAAGTACTATTTTACTTAGGTTTAGTTTCCAAAGGAACTAGATTTTCTAATTATGATTTTCATGACAGAATATAGAAGTATTAAGATTTAATAAAAATCAGTAATCTTTGTAAACTTTTGAGATGTACCATCCCTTAAAAATAAATTGAGGGTTACATTAGTGGGTTACCATTGAGATTGGAGTGCTTCGTTCTAAACTCTCTCTTGCTTTGGTGGTGACACATCCTCAGTTCCATTTGCAACGCTTTGATGGTAAAGTTTTAAAAGCTCCATTGCATCTTGAGCTTGGCGTTTCTCCAATAAAATTCTGTAAGGAAAAATATAAAGATGATTATATATTATTTTCAAATCAGCTTTCTTAGGTTCATTTGTTGATGTTTTTAATGTTGTCCTTTTTTTATGAGGATCTACTTGGACCATGATTCTGAATTTAAAAATGACTTATAATTAATATTTAGAAGGGACTGCCATCCAATCCTTATAATTTTTAAACATGGGATTTGACAAATTGATTCATAGTTACACATCTACAGTTATTTGAATGCCAGCACATTATTTTCCTTTATCACCAGTTTAAACCAACAGTTCTCACAAATGCGGCACATCTATTATACCCACTTAGTTCTAACATTCCAGTTACTTCCTATATTAAAAAAATAATAATTATATTAATATAGTGAAACACTCAAATAACACTTTCATACAACAGGGCCTAAAAAATGATTTTTTTAATACATTTTAGACTTTTTAAACTTGCTATGACAAATGCTAGGGTATTTTTCAGTTATTAAGTAGAACATTTTTAAAGTAGGAAAATATTGGTTGTAAATATACTTTTTAGTGTTTATTTGATAATAATGTATTGTCAGATAAAAATATTTATATGATGACCTACCTTCCAGATGCCTCTTTGATGTGTTCTAGTATTATTCTGTTGTCTCTGTCTGTGACAATATCGGCAAGGCTATCAGGGTCCATGTCTGACAGGAGTTCCAGATCTTGGCCGCCTAATAACGAAATATGACAGAGATTGTGTTGCAGCCGGCCGACAAGATTTGCAACCTGACTTTTATCTCCTAGCGTAACTTCATCAGTCTGATCAAGGGATACTTGGCATTTCGGCATGTTTGGTGCCCACTTTTCAAGCCCATGTAAAATCATAAGTGAAGTGTCGGGATCGAGTGTCGAAAAATATTCTTCGTCATCTACTTCTGTCCCATCTGATTCTAATACTACTGTCAGGTTTTCTGCAGGTAAGCCTAGCTTTTCTGGCACCTTGGCTAGCAAATCTTCAAGTGATAATGCCACAATACCTTTCTTTTTATCACGGTTTACATCACATATCTTGTAGGGCTTGTTATTATCGTTCTCCATTTTATATTATTAACACAAAACTCGTAGATTATTAATATTTACTTTGTCGATTTTAATTTATATTTGTTGTCGTTTAGCTGTATCAGGAGTAAACAATTTATTTTATTATTAATTTTCAAGAAAATCGAAATAAAATCACACACGGCGTGACTTATCAAATTTTGACGTTAGTTTGACAAATTATTGCCACGCAAAAAAAAACCCTTAACATAAAAAAAAAACTATGCTGAAATAGCCCTGATAAATGATAAAGATGTTTTTTAGAAACTTCCAGTATTTGTGTACACCGGGTTTGGTACTAACTACGAGATGGACAACCGCTTCCTACGAGCTCCTGAATATAACTCCCGTCCAATGGCAGCAGGCGTTGCCGCCCGCTTTATGGTGTTGGGCGCACGCCCCTCAATGGAACTAGACAGACTTATTATCTGTCTACTGTCTAGGTGCTTAGACTTGACAATTTTATACTACTGTCTACCTCGCGATAAATATTTACTGTTGGTTAAAATAGTCAACTTTACCTTTAATGAATTAAGGAATTAAAGTACCTATAATACAATAAATGTTATCTAAGTAGTACTTACCTACTTAATAGATATATACATATATACTTATCATCACGCCCATAATCTCCGAAGGGTTAATTAGGGGCCTGCTGCCCCTTTAACCACATTAAGCCAAAAATAAAACAGGGCTGGGTTAGATGGCAAATTGTGAAAATGTAGTGACAAGTGGCTAGCTCATCGCCTACCCAAAACCCCATATATCATTAGTCACCTTGGTAGTATAGATAGATTATTTTCTCAATTAGTTTCAATAGACATAGAAATAAAATTCATTATAATATACATATGTACTTAGAATAATTTCTAAGCATTCAGTTTGATTCCATATGTTTATTTATTTTTTACATTTTGTGACTTATGTAATTGCGGGAGTCCAGCTTGCGAAACCTTTATGCGCTGCTCTATTAATAAATGAATAATAATAACGTGATATTCTGCTATTGATTGTTGCATTACAACCGTAAGGTCAACAAAAAGCTATACGATAAACGTTTTTAATATAAAAATATTGGTACTTTTTTTCGTGGCGTTGCCTATCTTGAATTTAGTCACTTACAGAGACGTTATATTATTTTTCGAATTCCTAACATAACCCGCTACCGGGTTAGTATGTCGGGTCAGGTTTGGAATAAACCGACGTTATCGGTGATTCCGCGGGATTTAGGTAGTAATGTTCCTAAGATAAAAGGGTCCTATAATATGTTAATTCAGGTTTAAGCTATCTTTGATATTTGATATCTTTAAATACCTAAAGTTTTATTCCAATCCGTTTGGACATTTTTGCGTGACAGAGTAGGTATGTAACAAAAATCCAATCATCTAAAAGTTAGCAAGTAAGTAGATAATATGGTAGTAGGACAGGTGGTAACGTCTAACTGCATTTTTTTTTGAATTATTATGAGTACAATGTAGGTATTTTCCCCCATACAAACTGTGGTCACCCAGGAGTTAAATTAAAAACGGTTACATACTTTTGTAGCCGACCATACTATCCTACATAAAATAATATTTAGTTTCTTTACATATTCATTATAATTTAAAAAATTACTTATTTACTGTGTGTACCTAAGAACAAATAAGTTGGTACCTACATAAATCAAACTGTAATAAATATTTTTTACGGAAAATCCTTGCAGGATAATATAAAAAATAGATTTATTTCAGCGTGTTTTGCGAAATGTGAATTTCGGATAACATTGATGAATTAATGTTGAGAAAGATCACGGCAACACAAATTAATTGAAGAACCTTTATAAAATGTATAAGTATGAAAGATTTTTCAAATACGGGTTTAATAATGTCATTCTCAGAAGGGAAGATAAAAATAGGTATGTAGGTAGGTGCCTACTATTTATCTACTTACATTTATTGGAGACGACTGTAATGTTACTCATTAATTGAAATGTTCTTCTATATGAAACAAAATCTGGTGGTCATGTAAGAATGATACTTATTTTGCGGCCAAAAGGGTCAATATCCCAGAGCAGCAGGTTGCTAAAGGTTGCGTTTATAGATTTTTATGAATGATTGCTGCTACGAATCTTTACATTATTTATGGAGTTATCTACGTTGTGGGTCAAGAGATCTCCAAAGAAGCAATTAAATTAATAATTAAGTACATTTATGCATATCCAGCCGTTAGTAAACTTTAGGGGATCGCCTAATATTATATTACATACCTACTAAAGTCAACCCATATTGCAAGTGGGAATTATTTCGTTTTTTATTAATTGAGGAACGATTCTTTTCTTGATGCAAGCTTATCTAGCCTCGTTTTTCAATTGGCACTGACATTGAACTATTCCTGGAACATTGACCCATTACGCCAGCGTTCAAGTGCAGGATGAAAATACGACGAAGTAAGTAAGGTAGTTATAGTTTCGCATACATCATTTGGTATATTTGAAGTAATTATGCGTACCATGTTGCATATAATTCCAACTAATTCCTAAAACCTCAAGACCTTTTCAGTAGAGGGTAAGTGGGTGGTCGGGCGAAAGGCGGTGGCTCCGTAGATGTTTATATACCTAGGCTTTCCATTCACAAAGGGTGCTCGAACTTCGTACACGTGATATAAATTTAGCGGTAATCTTTAGACATGTTGAGCACATTTATTTGAAATTATTTTAAATAAACAGGCTGATTATAAAATTATGCATAAAGAGGTTGATTAATTGGGTTTCCTAGACCATCCAATTATATTTATTTCAGACTTCAGTATTTTTTGAATTTCACCTATTTCCTCATTTTAAATATTTTGATAAACTGTAGGTACTTTTTTTTAAAATCGTCTAGGTTAGATGTGATTTTCGGACATCGGTTCACAAGTAAATTTAGGAGGTAGCAAATGACTAGTGTGTAACATTAATAGGGAGAATCGTGATGAAGCAGGTGGCAGACAAGGGCGGTCGCAGGGTCACGCTCGGTCACGGCGCGGCGCGACGGGCAGAGATCAATAGAGGTTGAGCCACCCTGCCTCCACACCACCACCTAGGTATACCGCCTAACCGAGAATGCAATTTGCAACTTACGCTTCACCTGCTCTGCTTCTGCTCATCTCTGACCATTATTTACATTGTTATTGAGATTACACTAAGTGGCTCCCCCGAGAAGCCTAAAGTTATGTCTTTAATTAACTCCGGTACTTAAAAATGAGCAGCCTCTTAAGGCTTTTGCAGAACAAAAGTCTAATCGATTTGTGTCAATATTTTCTGAGAATAGAAACTACATACTTCTTTGAAGCGTAGCTAATAGTAAGTAGTAGATGACACACAATACCTTGTATACCTACCCACAAATGTGTTGTTTAAAAATTCCCAATCTTACTTTTAGCAAGCAGGTAGGTACTATTGAAACAAGTATCAATCAATAACGTAGTCATCAGTTATGATAATTCGATATCTATGGTCGTCGTTCAGTTGTTCATTTAATCAATTTCTAAGGGTCTATATCTACCTTTTAGTTCGTCATTTTAAATGTGATCTACTGAGATAGGTTGTTAATTACCCCCTTTAACCACATACAGCCAAAAAATGAACTGGCCTGGGTTAAATGGAAAATTCTGACAAGTGGCTAACTTGTGGCTTACAAAATCTTAAACCAAAAACCCTATATACCATTAGTCGTCTTTTATGACAAGCTAGGCAAGAACCACAGTTGGCACATTCTTTTTAAGTCCCAGACCAATATGGGACAATGGACTGGGTTAGATGAAAAATTGTGAAAAAGTAGTTATTAGTGGCTAGGGCGTCGCCTACACAATCACATACCCTAAACCAGTAGCGGCGCAATACTTTTTTTTTTTTTTTTTTTTTTACTCGGGGAACTCCCACGAGCCGTCACCCTCCGGACGGGGATCCAGAGAGCGGTGTGTCGGACTCGAACCGACTAAACCCCAAGGTGGCCTCCATCGGCGCAGTTCCGGAGGAGCCGGTATCCCCACTGTCGGGACTATACGACAGCTCCTCCGGTAGTGCGCGTGCCGCGCTGCGCGGCTCACCTCGCGCGGCGGTGTTCGATGCTGTGCAGCCCACGCCATCAGTCGTCGGATGCACAGGAGAGGGGCGCAATACCTAAATTTAATGTGTCAAGCAACCCAAGCCTCGTTTATGTCATTCACATTTATTTCGTGCGCCGAAGAGTAAATTTTTTTAATTGAGAAATAATTGTGTATTACTTTTGAATTTTCCATATTTTTTCAAATCTATTTTCATCTGTGGCGTGAGGCCCTTTGCACCGCGAGGCCGTAGGCGGTGTGGGCCGCCTTACGCCGCCTCTGCCCTAAACCACATATATCATTAGTCGCCTTTTACGACATGCTAGGTGAGAAACACAGTTGGCACATTCTTTTTAAGTCCCAGACCAACATAGGACAAATTTAGATTAGAAAATAAACTTTATCCTTGTTGAGGATTATAAAGCAGGGTACCTACTTAACTGTAATTAATAATTACTGTTGTAAGAGGAAGTCTGCGAAAGCCTTGCTTTTTAAAGTACGTTCATAGACAATATGCATTACATTTTTTTTGCCTTTTTCTGAACGAAATGTCGAATGGTGGCATTGAATGGTTAAAAATTTGCCTTAGGTCTATTAAACCTAGGCATGATTATGGAAGACAGTTTTGTTATTCAAGAAGATAGTTTCGAAATTATTGGTCAGATGAGGGAGATTCAAAGCTCAATGTGATGTAAATCGTCACCAGTGTCATACAATACTTTTTATAAAAATTGAGATTTCCGTCAAATAAAATCTTTTACTCAATATTACCGTAAACGCAATTGACAATACTTATTATTATCAATTTATTTTTAAAAGCCAGAAACGGATCTGCAATCCCTTTATTGTTGCAAATGTTCTTGGATGGTGGTGATTACTTTCCGTTAAATGACCCGATTACTCGTTAAAACTGAATTGAAACCCTTTTCACTTTAACTTTTAACGAAATTCTTTGTGTTCCTTGCCTAGCATGTCGTAAAAGGCGACTAATGGTATATCGGGATTTGGGCGTGTGATTGTGTGGGCGACCAGCTAGCCACTTGTTACAAAGTTTTGACAATTTTTTTAACAGCCCAGTTTTATTTTTGCCTGAATGGGGTGGGGTTAAAGGGGCTTGCAGTCCATTTGACTCTGCCTACCCTTTCGGGGATTACAAGCGTGATGTTATGTATATGTATGTTTAAGGAAATTATAAATTTCTTTATTTACAAATACCGTGTTCAACGTATGGAAATTCTGGGAGTAAATAAATTATCATCATAATTTTCCTAGCTTTATACCCTATGCTTAGTCTCTGGGGTCCGCTTAGACCATGATCCGGGATTGAGCCACCCACAAGACATAGCAACAATAGATGAAAAAAATTATCTTCTCAGGACTCTTTGTCATGTTCCGGTATAGTTTAATGCAAGTAGATACGCAGGTAGGTACAAGTAGTAGCAACGCGCAACAAGCTGTATTATCCTTATATTATTTAAGCCCGGGTCGCTCGCTGGGACTGAACAAACGACGCATCTGCAATACATTCTGAAACAAACATAGCTCTAGGGACCGCAGCGGTACACTAGATGTCACTTTAGCTTGCCACTTTATTGTACTTCACCACCGGCTTTGCATAATTTTCTAGTAAGTAGGTACGAGATGGTATCCTACATATTTTGTGTTTCAACTTCGAGTGTTCAGCATAGACTTGATACCACATTTAAGAACAGATCCCGTTCTCATGAAAAATATTCGCCGTTACGGAATTCCGTCAGCGTTTCAATTTACAAATGGATCGTTTGGTTAATAATTTATGTAAAGAACGCTCCCTCCGAATATTCCGTGTCTATCTACTGGTCGACACTACCTACATTTCTGCTCGACTATTTTTTTAAATGGATTTTTTTATTATTTAATATAACAATACGATACGATCCTATCTTACATACATACATACATACATACATAACATCACTACCTACCCCGTCGGGGATTATGTTGATTACACCATAATCCCCGACGGGGTAGGCAGAGTCATGGGGCAGTAGGCCCCTTTAACCACATTCAGCCAAAAACAAAACTGGGCTGGGTTAGATGGAAAATTGTGAAAAAGTAGTGACATGTATCTTAATGAAGGGTTTGGTTAGGAGAGAAACCTCTTCTCTAAATTTCTTTTTATTAAATATTTTACTTTATAGCTTCACTGATTTCCGTTGTCTTGTATTATGTATATATATTATGTTATGATATATTTGTTATAAATAATAAATGCCATTGAAGTTTATTACAAATTTAATTAAAATCAAAGTGAAGATCAAAGGTTTATTTACGTGGATTCATACCAGACGCGGGCTTGTAGGTTCACATTTTGACAAAGTCTCTGGAATTAAGTTACAAACACGTCCGGAAATAATCTCTTTAAAATAAATTATACTTAACATAGCTAGATTGTCGTGTGCAACCCGTATTAGCAAAGTTCAGTGATTAGGGGACACCTCAATATCCATCGTTTGAGCCTCCATGTATGTTCTACCATTTTTTGTAATTATCGATATACCTTAACTTGAAATTCCCGCATAATATTTAAGATAGTTGCAAAATAAAATACTCCGAGGCGCTTTAGAGCTCCGAAGCGGCTCCTTGCCGTCTTGGATAGCTTTATTTGGTTATATCTCCTCCCACACTTCGTTTGTCCTTCAAAAACAATTTTTTCTTCTGTAAATTTTGCTGTCTTTTTTCTTCAAATTAATTTAAATAGGTACATTGTTTATGGCCACTATGGCCAGCATACTAAAAAGGTTCTAAAACTTGGACAAAGCAGTTATGGTGAAAATCATTATGTATTATATACCACTGACTGATTATGTTGTAGGTTTTTCAGGCATTGTTTAATATAAAGATTCACCGTTAAAAGCCGTTTAGGTATGTACGCTGTTTAGTAGATATTGCGCCGCCAACAAAGTTTCAAAGTCTTTTTAACGCCGCAAGCCCAGTAACACGGTACCAAGTTAGAAGTTCTCATTTCAACAACCTTAATCCGGTATCAACTAAGATTTATGTTGTATGCAATCTTAGTGTGGATATCTTTTGTGTGCACCGTACCATGTACAGCGGACCACATGACCTTTGTTTGCGGTATTCAGGTCGAGGTCGCATACCTGACCCCTGAAGTGTTACCTAGTGCATTTTAACCAAATGCAGGATAATTTTCTGTGGAAATTATTTTTATTCCCAAAGAGTCGAGAATGTCTTCGTTAAAATCATAACACATGGTAAACGAGTAGGTAACCCGAGATAACGGTCGTTAGTCGCAGGCCTCTTGTTAATACACAGGTGAGTATTTGCAACTGTGTAAAATGGTAATAAAGGATGCATTTCAGATTTAATTAAATAAACATATACGTTATTTTTCACTTTGTATATAGTTTTTAAATAACTAACTGGCTAATTGTTACGCAAATCATTAAAAATATATTATACAATTTATGTATTTTACATTCTTTGTTAAGATGTAGATCAAACCGAAGACCGCAACCTACATGAGTCACAGGGGTTTATATGGGTAGATATTAATTATGGCGTGTTAATAAATCGTTTAATATATTTATATTTTTTTATATTAATGTAGCTGGTATATAAGTAGATATCTATAACCATTCCAATGGTAAGCAGCAAAGTTGAAATACTTAGGTATATGTAGGTATATTACAATTACGTAACTATTATGATTGTAAATCCTACTAATCCTATATTCCTACTAATATTATAAATGCAAAAGTTTGTTTGGATGTGAGGATGTTTGTTACTCTTTCACGCAAAAACTACTGAATGGATTTTAATGACACTTTAGAATAATGTAGCTTATATACCCGAATAACATATAGGCTATGTTTTATGGAAGTACCACGCGAGCAAAGCCGCGGCAGAAGCTAGTAATATAAAAATAGGAGAGTTTATCCTGTATATTGTAGTTCGAAAAACGTCGTAAGAGGAAACATAGATATCCGGAGATGCGGAATGTTGGCAACACTGGGTGGTGATCCGGCAGGGATGCATTAGCGTCGGCTTCCGGACAGTTTTACCTGCAATCCGAGCCGGCCAATCAGTCGGCTTTCCAATCGAGCGCCGATGGCAATTAATTATTGTTAGACAACCACAAGGGCAACGTGTGTGTACATTCCTACCATATGTTTGTTTTGTTTCTTCGTATTGGTTGACTGAAATACAATTAAGCTTTTAATCGTATAGTGATACAATTATTATTTTATTTATACTTAGCTATCATCTACTTTATTGTAACGAAATATAAATCAATTACTACTTATTGTGGGGGCTAATGCAACTGAATTACTTAGATAAAAGAGAACTAGGTATGAAATAATGACGTTAAATTATCAGATACTTTTCTTTGTCCATCTTTCATGCTAGGTTTATATTAGTGCGCATGCAATTAGAACCGAAAAAAAGGCTGAGTGAAAACGCTACATGAACGAAATAGAAAACTGCATGCTGTTAAAAGGTAAAGTTTTAAGTTTGAATGTAAGCAAAGATGTGTACGTAAATACTACCTACCCATCTCTTGAGTTTCAATACTTTTACATAAGTGTTCCAGGTTCGATTAAGAGTAGTGAATGAATACATCTAAACTCGGAGTTAAATATTTATAAAATCCACTGCATGTTCCCAAGAAGGTATTAGAAGGATTATTTGAACATGGCATCTGTATAGTTACGACATTTTCTATTGCATTCTACAGCTCCCGTAATAGAAATCTATTTAATTTTATGTGTCACAATGTTCACGTTCTCGTGAAGGCTTGGTATATGCTCTGAGAACCTTTTTGTATAGATCTCATATGTTTATCTAGTAGGTGGTATTATGTTTAAATAATTATTTAAGCAATGAAAACGTATAGTTCATAGTTGTCTTTAGATTATGTAATTGACCTCTATCACAATCACTCCTTTTGTCAAACACGGGAATTGAATAAAGGATGCTACAATAATACAGCGCCCATGGGCTTCTACTAAATAATGAAATGTCGGGGCTTTGGTATAACCAAAACTTAATTAAAATCTGTTCCGCTACGGGAGACTAAAAGCGGGTTCCTCGAAGAAAATTCCGAAATTATTTTGTCAAAATTTCATAAAGCAGATAGTAATAGGTACGACCTAAAAACAGTGTAAACAATAGAAAGTTGCTACAACAATAATGATCAAACAATAAACAACGCTGAAACAACTTGTAATATGGTGGTTATTTATCTACCTCAAACTTAGTGAACAAATTTCTTAATGGCATTGTTAGACATCTGACCGATGATTAATTGCCTTTATTGTTTAAGCACTTTACTATAGCTTGTACAAGCGTACAGCGTTAGCGTTTGAGAATATGTATGTTGAAAGAGAATTGAATTGCGTATACACTTTATCTATATACATACAGTATGTACCCCAGATAAAATAAAAAATATCTAGGTACGAGTATGTATTACGTATACCACAATAGCTGATACGTGATCTCGCACCTATACCGACCTATAAAAATACACATTTTCTTTTATGTCAACCTACATGCTAAGCTCAAAATCGAATTGATGTACCTATTAGTCAGAAATAAGATTACTAATGTTTTCGTAATGTTAGAGAAATTGGGTTATATATATGTTATTGTTCCTATCGATTACCACCTTAAAATGCAAGGTCGTCATACAAACTCTCACGTTTGTATTGGCTTGGGTCCAGATTACGAAGGAAGGTGTAGGTAGAGTGCCAATTGAAAAATTCCATGAATTTAAAATCAATTTTTTAAATTTCTAAAAGTTGTTGTATTTTTCATTATCAAAACCTAGTTGTGAAGTATGGTATATGAGCCATCCTGTAATAAACTTCATTGTAGTTAGTCAAGTGATGGATATTTCAAAAGGCAGTATCGCAATGAGGGTTTTCAAAAATACAGAAATCGCCAGATGGCATGAGGGAGTCTCGTGGTCTTATCATTGTCACTATTGGCTCTTTGTTGAGAGCATGTCAGTTTGTTCTGAAAACTTACCAATGAGGAGGGTGACAAGACCGTCCGTCACACTTACGCCATCTATCTGATGTTTTAATTCAAAAAACCCTTATTGTCTAGGGGGACAGTGACATGGGGGCGATATATAATATACAATATCTTTGAAACATGGGGCATCTCACTTTGTTATATTTTTGACAATGCCTTTCAACTACTTTCTGATATAACAACCTACCACATAATTAGCCAGTAATGAACCAATGTTGTTTAGCTTTTTATGAGTTAATTCAGTTAGGAAAGAAACAAAGTTGTTATTTCACAAATGGGTTCTCCGAGATAAGTAAATACGGAGGGGAATACTTGGCACTTACGGTCGGCAAGTATCGCGAGTTTCAAGGTGCTCAACAGTTCAAGCCATTTTGTTCTCTCGCGGGGCATCGCCTTTCAGTGTTATGTAGTACGATATATCCATATTAAGGAAACCAGTGTAAAAGTGTAGATACTAGTTGATAATAATGTAAATAAATCTATAAATGATTTATTTCAAGTGATACTCCCACTTACCTTATAAATATAAAACTAATAATACTAATAGATATCAAATCTGTATCCACAAAGCTGTCCCTAAAGACAGTTTAACTTAGACTTAGTAAAATCCAATGTAAAGTATTTATAAAAAAATACAAATCTACCTACATTTAGAATATTATACACAAGCGCATTTTCGCTTCGTGTGTGAACCGCTCTGCTGCTTTTCTTTAAATTTTCAATCAGTTTTCTCATTTCCCAGAGTAAGCAAATAAAAGTGCCTTACCTACTGTGTTACAACGTATGTTTAGTACTTGTCTAACTTTTAGGCAAAACCCAATTGGGTCAGCAGGGTATCTACCTTAGGTAAGCAGGCGGCACAAGACAGCCGATACTCAGGCGGGCCGTACTACGAAAATCGAAATACGGGGCGGTGTTGGTGCGGACAGATCGCTCGTCTTCTTATATAACCAATAGATATTATAACATAACAAATATTTATATTCATAAAACAAATATATTTGGACATTAAGATGCAAACATGTCTAAATATTTTTTCGATTAAGTCTGATGTCACGAAAATATGTCTGTCTATAGTTTCGTAGTACGGCCTTTGCGGCTTTCATGACATTGTTGTCTTGGTTTACGCGAATCACAACCTATGTCATGATTGTGTTTATATAGAGAACTCAGTGTTCAGTTGGTTCAGTTTATAATATTAACGTGGAATGTTTTTTCGATAAGAAATACTTACAGCGGTGTTATCATCAGCAAGATATATTACCATTTTGCCATGAATGCAGAAACTGCTAGTATATTTATAGTTACTTAACCCTGGTTAATTAATATTCAGCGCACCTGTCTCGCATTCATCAGTTAATATAAGTTTTTAATTGTACCGCTTATAAAAATAATAAAGTACTTATACAATGTAAGACGAGTTAGTCTGAATACCTGACTTAGTCAGAATCAGACCACCTATTAACAAGGGTCGATAGATTTGCCATGAGTGAATAAAAAAAGTAATTTTTTTCGGACTAATGGATGAAGTTGCAAGTAGTTACTTGAAAAAAAGCGACCGATTGAGATATCTTATAAATTCCGTCGACAGAATATCTTTTTACGTAAGGTGTTTTTCTGAGACAATTATTACTACTTTTTAAATAATTTTGCTGTACATTTTAAATAACATTACAGACTGACCTTAGTGATTTTAAGTCTCATGAGACTTTTGTTTTTATATGTATATTCTAAGTATTATTTCATTGTGAAAGCGATATTTGATATGATTCTGGTTGTAAATTAATGACGTAACTAGTTTATATAAGCTTAAATTTATTATGATATCTCCCCTAATGCAGATAGGTAAAAGGTAGATAAATAAAATTAACGTTTTTATTTTATTTTATTACAAGATACATCATCCAAATCATAACACACATTAAAACTAGTAATTGTCTACAAGTTACAAAACTGCACTGAAATGCACTTAAAACTACTAAGTATGTTGGACTAGAATCGACTTGATGCAATTTTAATGCTTACACCTGCTACCTAAATTCACTTTAAATTTTAAATAACACCTAGAATATGGTAAGTGTAGAAATTTACGAATAACTTTAAACAACAAATTGTATTTAAAGTTGGATAATACTTAGCGCTATACAATTATAATAATCTAAATTATTTACTGAGGCACGCACTCCATTTAACAAACGTAACAAAAAAAAGACAACAAACGGACGAACTAATAAGCGCTTGATTGACGAACTATATAGTATTGATCTGTTTTTAAGATTACAAGTTACAACGCGTTTCTAACACAACGATAATTCATAAAAATTTCATTAAATGCGAAAATGGATCAGTGGCGTATGCGACTGACGGTTTTGATCGAGTGCCAATAATGAGGACACACCTACACCTACAGCGTGCATGTATCACTGCCTATATTTAGGGGCCGGAATATAACATCAATCTTACGTAAATAAATTAATGTTCGGGGTGGTGTGTATTACAACAAATTGATGGTTCACTGTTGACAAAGTTACGAAAGTGAGAGTATTTTGGCAAGACATGGGGAGATACTAAGTCATCGCCTCCTTTAGAAACTAATCTATTTTCGAACGATAAATATCTATATCTTGACGTGAATAAGTTCAATAAGGAGGCAAATAAATAAAATGTCCTTGTAAATTGACTATAAGTAACACTGCTTTCTCTCGAAAAACTATCAAATGGTTATGGATAAAACCGAAACAAAATAAAACATTAAATTTAAATCGCTTATTTTGTTAATTAGGTCTGTCACCACCACTCTTTCGACTATATGTATCCATAATCTCCATCAAGATTACTTTGACGACGGTCAACCTTTGTAGCTAGACCCGTACTTGAAGGGTTTACGTAAAAACGCTATCTGTTCGACGGTATCATAGACCTGTGAAGTTCTTCGCTAACAAACCTCTCGGGGAACGTGTTCGAGTGGCAGTAGTCCCGCTAAATGATCAGCAACTTGCACCAACTAAAGAGCTTACGTAACTCATGTGGCCTCCCCCGGCCTCATTTGGCAAATGGCTCCGTCCAACATCGATTATTAAACTTGCCGAGTGTCGCTCTGCATGTGCAATTCGTATTTTGTAAAACACCTGAGCTTGTATCGGAATTTGTATCAATTAGTCTAGAGAGCAATGTCGACATAAAATTTTCAACAAATCGTTTATAACTAAACATCACACGGACTTTGCTCAAATACATACCCGACTTAATTGCCTCATCACTTTTACTCAAATTTATGAGTCGCATAACTCTTTAGCATACTTCAATTAGTGCCAACAGTTTTATCGAATTTCTACTCACAACATTAAATCTTAATGTGCAATAAAATTACGTGCGTTAAAAGTGTGGTACAAGGTGTTTAACATACTTTTGTAATAGGTATTTACACAAATTGAGCGAAATTAGGGGTGGTCCAAATACGTTTAACCTGTCAAACATCGGTTTAAATTGAACATTTAGGTCAGTACCTATGATATTTCCTCTGCGAAGAATGGCAGCTCCATTTCAATTAAGCTCATACTATTTTCATAGAGGCACTAGCCGTACCTACTAGAATAATGTGCACACGGGCTCCATTCATTATTATGATACACCTTATTGCCTTCTAGCTACGGAGATAACTTCACATTACTCATACGCGTACATCAGAAATGTTTTTTATTATTCTAATAATGAATTTAAAAAGTAAGTTTTATAAATAGTCCCCTTAACTTCATAACATTATGTGTAGCTAATTAAATGATAAATAGTAGGTTTCCCTTCCTTCATAATTAATTTCGATCGATATTTAATTCCGTGTTCAGTTCGGTGTGATGATTGTCACTCTGCCTTGACAAATTGTCAGTTGGATGTGTCACACGAGTGGCTAGTTTAGTCGGCGTAGAGGCCTTCGTAGAGGGACCGGGGCAGGTGCTCAGCCAACAGTGACTTGAGCTTCTCCCGCGGAGACACAGGCGTGTAGCGCGCCAGCGGGAACGTGCGCGTCACGCCGTCGCTCAGCGACCGCGTCACCGCCGTCAGATCGGCGTCCTGCAACAACACGATCACGTCAAGCAAGCTAATTAACCATTAGCTCAAAAGAACTCGGTTTTTGGCTAAATGTAGTTTGAGGAATTCATTGACCTCTTTGGTCACTGCCTATACCTTCCCCTTTGGGGAATGCAGGCGTCCTATTACGTATGTAAAATAATAAAAATAACTGTTCATTTTTTACCACTACTATTCTTTATTTATATCCATTATCATCATACTATCTAACCCCCAATCCCTAAGTAACCATTATTTAATAATTCCCAGCCCAACACGTTAATCAAGAAAATGGTGCTTTGCTGATGCTTAGACTAGCTTCACCTATAGGTATTTTTTTTAACCGACTTCAAAAAAAGGAGTAGGTTCTCAATTCGACTGATTTTTTATTTTTATTTTTTTTTGTATTTATGTTACTCGATATCTGAGAATTGTCAATCAATTTCCAAAATTATTTTTTTATTCGAAAGGGTTTACTCCCAAGATGGTCCCATTGCCACCAAGTCAGGATCTGATGAAGGGATCCAAGGAAAATCGAGGGAAACCCTCAAATTTTATAGGCACGTACAATGTGTTTTAGACATTTTCTAAGATTGTTCAAGTATTTACGCATGGTACTTATCATCTTAAGTTGGTGAGCTGATGATGGAAGGTACAACTCCTTAACGATAAGTAATTAGTGGATGATTCTTTAAATATTGATATCTTCGAGAATTGTAAGCCGATTTTTAGAGATTTTTTATTCGAAAGGGTATATCCTTGAGTTGGTCCAATTGGCACCAAATCTGGATCTGATGAAGGAATCTTAGGCAAATCGAGGGAAACCCTCAAGTATTAGAGGCGCGTACAATCTATTTTAGTTATTTTCTAATACAATTCAAGTATGTACGTCTGGTATTTATAATCTCATGTTGCTGAGCTGATGATGGAAGGTATAACTCCTTAAAGATTAGGAGTTCGTGGATAATTCTTTCAATATTATAGGGTCATATCGAGTGTTATTCTCGAGATAGTCTCAATTTCACCAAGTCTTGGCCTAGTGATGGAATTGCATGAAAAAAAGGGGCCACCCTTAAATTTTAACGGCATGTCAAGTATTTCATTTATTTTTCTAAAACGATTTCAGTATTTGCGTCTGGTACTCATCATCTTATGTTGCTTAGCTGATGATGGAAGGTATAACTCCTTGAAGATTAGTAGTTTTAAGTAATTATTTTAATATTAAAGGCTCGTTATACCTTTTCGTCTTTAGTCTCATTAGACCGGCACTGTCTCGTTAAAGCAGCTCGTTTTGATGGTCTACCTATTAATAAATTTCACTAAAAAGTAACAAATAAATAAAATTTTTAACAATAATAAAAACCGACTTCAAAACACCCCGCAATTTTTTTAAATGAAAAAAACACAATTACGAACCTGCCTAAATAGCTATTTAAATATCTAAACACTTAAAAGTATAGAATAAATTCTTCCGACTGCTTCGATGAAAGTATTAATCTTTAACACGTATTTAAATATTTACAATAATCAGTTAGTTTTGGAGTCGGTGCCAGCCAAACTAAAAAAAAGTAGACACTTGATAACAAATTACCTTACTAATAACAATTTGAAACAAATTAGTTAAAATATGAGTATCTATTAACTTACTATTGATTCTGTATCTTCAAAAGCTATTTTATCTCCCTTCACCAAGAAACAACAAATTGCAAAATTCCGAATTGATGACGACCCTATATAATTACGCGGGCTGGCACCGACTCCACAATTAACTGATTGTTGTAAATATTTAAATACGAGTACGCGTTAAATATTAATACTTTCATCGAAGCAGTGGAAAGAATTGATTTTATACTTTTTAGTGTTTAAATATTTAAATAGCTATTTTGGCAGGTTCTTACTTGTGTTTTTTTTATAAAAAAAATTTGCAGGTTATTTTGAAGTCGGTTTTTATTTTTGTTAAAAAATGTAATAGATTTGTCGATGCTCCGCCACTTAGTAGAAACGGATTGAATTCGAGAAAGAAAAAGCAAGCTTAACCTAATGTAAAAGCTTTACTTCCAGTCCAGGTACAATTCTTTGATCGAGGAAAACATAAATGTTAGAAGTCTTTTATATGCCAGAATCGCATTATTTTTGGATATGAAATCTGTATCACGATAAATACAGTTTGCCAAATAGCTGATTGCCTGAATATTCACGACTGACGTGTGAGTAAACCGACGCCTAAAAGCATACGAAACGCCAGTACGAATTTGCTATGGAATTTTCCTGTATCAAAACAAAAATAGATTGGAATCGTAGGAGAACTGCGATACGCTGTTCATTCAATCACTGCAGTTGACGTTTACTTTACATTAATGGACTTAGAATTTATTTGACTTCAAATAATCTTAATAATGAATCAACCTTAATCTTAAATACAAAAATGTCAAAAAATATATTATTATATCGTATGCCATTTGTATACGAACATATATAATATAATTTATTAACATATATAATTATAATATAATATAGTTGGGTATACCATTGAACTGAAAATCTAGGTTTTTCTGTTAGAAATACTGATGTATGTTTACAGTCTTTAAATTATTTTAAAAACTGTTTATATTTCATCACTGCAACGTAACTGAACTGAATCAAACCAAAGCTATTATAAATATTTATACAAAATACGTATAACAAAGCGTGATCGTTAACGGGATGAAATGTTTATCTTGGTGCCATAGTACATTGGCATCTCTTACGCACGGAGCGCTCTAATAAGATCTAAAAGCTATTTGAATATGGACCATGGCATATTCAATGTGCTGAATATAATTGAATACGACGAATTACGTATAAGTTTTAATTAAAGTATCTTCTTTCTCAAAGTTTTAGAAGTGACGAAATCTAGAAGTATTTTTGCAATTATACTTTGTGTAACTTTTCCAAGAATCTTAACATTATGTGGGCGATAACCTTTACTGGAATAACGAGGTGAATAAAGGGGTTTGATAGAAAATATCCATTGCAATTAATTTTGTTATTGCTTATAAAAACAAGATTACCTCTCCGTTAGGGCGGAAAAGTAAATGCTTACCTCGCCAAAAGTATGCAAATATAACAGACTGATGGTATTTTCGAGTGATTCTATTTGAAAGAAGGTAGAAAGGTTTTTTGATGTGAGGTTTGCTAAAATATTGGAATTTTTGGGTCCATGACTTGATTAAAGGTGCCAATCAATGAAACATGATACCATGATACCATGTTTTATGCAGTTAACGTACATTAGATAAAAAAAAAATTGTTTATCTATGTTAAACGTACACGCGCCTTCATCTTTTCGATGAAGATGTGTGATGTGTGATGTGTGCTGGAGACGTAAAAATGGAAGGTCATGGCTGGCCCATCAAAAACCCGTGACGTCTGACGTGAAACGATAAATAATAATAAATAATTTCCCTAGTTCCAAACTAAGCATATTAGCTTGTGCTATGGATACTAGGTGAACGGATAGACATATTTAAATAAATTTATAAACATCCATGACTCGAGTACAAAAGTCCATGTTTATAACACGAAACATTTGCCCCTAGTGGGATTCGAACCACTCGATCAACGGGCCAGTCAAAATACGTGGGCATCTGTATGTATTATTAGCTGTGCCCGCGGTTTCACCCGCATTTATGGCTAAAGTGTCGTAGCGTGATTTTACTCGTATATAGCCTATAGCCTTCCTCGACAAATGGACTCTTCAACACAAAAGTATTTTTTTAATTCGGACCAGTAGTTTTAGACATCGCGCGTTCAACAAAACAAACAAACTCTTCAGCTTTACATGCTAGTATGTCGATAACGCCGTAAGTCCACACTTACGGCACTCTTGGTGTACTTCTCGAGGCTGCGCAGCGCCTGTTCGAAGTAGTCCTCGCCGTAGGCGCCCTTCTGCTCGTCACTGAGCCGCTTCCACATGTCCCGCGCCTGCTCCAGCAGCTTCTCTTCGGACAGCCACGCGCTTCCCGTGGTATATTCGCCAGCAGCTACCACTACCTAATAATATAAATTTATATTATGCAATTGCATCGGAGTATATTTATACCACTAGCTCGACGGTGAGGGAAAACATCGTGATGAAACCTGCAAATTCAAATAACTTTGGATTTGTAACCATGATCCAAAAATTGTCTGGTTCCCCTATCTTAGGGTTACGAAGGTCAGATCGGCAGTCGCTTCAATGTAATTACCAGACTCGCTAAATCCTGTATCATGGTCTAAGCGGACCCCGTCTAAGTACGAGACATAACGCTAGGAAGAAGAAGATTGGAGTATATTTATAATTTATCTACAGCACAACTTTATATATAAATATATATACATATCCGTGGTGAATAGATGTACTTTGGAATCAGGACAGAGAATTTTGGAGCAAAATGATGTACCTATTGAATGCGATATTACGAATTGTATTCTGCGATTGTCTATTGATAGCATAGTGAACTGACCATTGACGCCATTTTTTTGAGATCGGCTATCGTCTATTACACTATACAATACATACGTGTGCTGACTATCGTTGTGTAACCATTAGCCACATTAAATGGTTTCCTGTTCCTAATAGCAACGAAGATCAAATGGCAGGGTTCCATTAACAATAGTAACCAGATTATTGTCGTAGTGTACCTTGATTTGCAATGCGGTATATTTTGGAAGATAAATAGGTATAACTTTTTGTTCGCAAATTATTGCTACAAATCAGACTTATTAGTGGGTCTAATATGCTTAGGCGCGCCAACATGCATAATTTTCCGAGGGAGGTAACTTATTAGATGAAGCTTGGGTTGATAATGTTACCCTGATGAGCTGATTATTTATGCACGACTTATGCCCGCAGGCTGTGCCTACATTCGAAATGTATATTATGCAGCCATACAAGTTGTGGCCTCTACAAGCGCAGGTTGAGAATTTGACACTGCTTATAAAGTAATAAAATACCGCAGCTCGTGAAAAGTTGAACTGTTTTAAATTTTAATGAATTCATATGATTTTAGTTACTTATAGCTTATTATTGATAGATTATATGAGCAATATTAATTTTAAAACAAAATTTATTTATTGGCTTTTAAAAACCAAAGTAGAATTTGTAAAATGTTGAGGATAAATGCAATAAAGTACTAACAGGCAGACGTACGTACTTATATATAGCAAGATGACAAGAGGGGTACTATGAATGGTCGACAATATCTATTTTGGAACCTCCACAAGAGTTATCTTACTAGTCGCTTGTGTCTGATATCAGTACATATCACGATCGGTATTAGGGTTGCATTTGGAGCGGATATTCTGACTGCAGCGGTTTCTTTCCAGTGAGTCGTCTTAAAAATGTATAAAATATGGAGAAAGATAGGTTTAGGATAGGTTAGGTCGTGGTTTAAGCAATTTTGATATCGGTGTTTCCGATCATGATCTCTTTCTCTAAACTATCGTCGCCTCTGCGCAAACTCATTGAGATTTAGTGAAATAAATATGTGTGTGTTCTTACAACATCGACTCCTCTGGGCTTCAGCTCCCGCCGCAGACAGGCGGCCATGGCGTCGAGCGCGGCGAGCGAGGCGGCGTGCACGCCACGCACTGGCGCGGCCACGTGCGTCAGGATCGAGGAAGCCAGCACGACGCGCCCGCGCGCGCGCCTCACCAGCGGCAGCATCACTTGCACCAAGCGCGATGGGCCTATACCGACGAAGTTGGTTTTTAGCATCGTTTCTCCAGGCAAACGAATAATATAATCCATATTTAACATTCGTCACAGATAATCTTTTGTGATCCCAGTGCATGATTTAAACATACATTGCACTTGCATTCTTCTCTAAAGTATCGATGGCTTTAACTATAATAAAATGTATCTCGCAGCGCATATCTTTATCTCTGCTAACGATTAAAAACATGAGTTTGTTTTTATTTGGGGTACTATATCTAAAAGTTATAAACTTTAAAAGTATGTATTACAACATAATTAGGTTATATACATACACACACAGGTACCTATTTTACATCTGAAATTATATTCTTATGTAGGTATACTACTCATTGGTATTCTGCAAGATTAGTGGAATGTTGTAGCATTCCACATGCCCATTCCAGCAAATGATATAGGACACACACACACTTAACGTGTATGAAGCGATAATTCCGTCCATTATACTAAACATTAAAGTAGCAATATTTATAACCAATATAATTCGCTGTGGGGTAAATTTAGAAAATACACTATGTGTAGTTATCAAGATAACCCTGTACACTGACGATTTGCATTAAAAATAGATAGATATACCTAAACACTGAGAAAATGTTTTGCAGTGGTACCTATCCTTTGAAACATTAACAAACCCACATTGTATAAACTTGTAAGCCGCACAAAGGAGAAAGAACTACAACATCGCTTTGGCCTGGTTATTATCAGAAGATTTTTCCGCTTTGCAGGTGAATATTATTTCGATTCTTATGCAAAGACTGCGCGCGAAGTTGGGTGTATAGCAAAAATTTATGAATATAAAATAAAACCAGTATCACGAGTGAAGTTGTTGGCTAAGTTTAGAATCAAAGGAGAAAACAAGTGTATGTGTACTTCATATTCACTTGTCACTACGTTTTCACAATTTCCCATCTATTCCAACTCAATTTTGTTGTAGGTAGAATGTGGTCTATGTAGCTTATTGTTGTTTAAATGCAGTCTTCGTTTTTGGGGATTGCAGGCGTGACGGTATGCATGTACGAGTATGTATATTCAAAGTCAAAGTCAAAATACTCTTTATTTATATAGGTTTGAAACAACACTTATAAATCGTCAATTCAATAGGAAAATCAGCTAATAATATGAATCTACCACCGGTTCGGAATGTTGCTTCTACCGAGAAGAAACCGGTTAGAAACTCGGTAGTTACTCTTTTCAACAACATATTTTACAGGGGTGTATAGATCATATTTGCATTTGAACCATGTCGTGAAGTCGGCTTGTCGGAAACCAAAATATAAAATAACGATGTTTACAAAATTTAAGCATAAATTAACCAAACCAGAGCAGACCAGTCCCCAAAGGTGGCAATTAAATGATATAAAAATTCTATCTATCTAATATTAAAATTCAAATTCGAATTCAAAATACCTTTATCTAGAAAGCATTTATAAATCGTCAATATATAAAAACAAACAAGAAGAAATAATACTACCACGGGTTCGGAAGGTAGGTTCTGTCGAAAAGTAACCGGCAAGAAACTCGATAGTCTTTTAAATGCCAATTATACAATTTTGTAAACTTAATTATACCTGTACCTACTATATTAATTTATGCTGTCATTAGCTATATGAATTATAAATTACCGATGGGTAATGATAAGTACCTTGCAAGCGAGCGGCGTTGCTTATAGGATTTGAAAAATAAACTATTATTGCGCTGTACCCTACCCTACTCCTACAAAAACATCGTAAGGAGTCTTGAGAATTTAAAATATTTATTTTTATGACATCTAATTAGTCTAGTTTCTGTGTCTAAAGGTTACTGTTAGAAGACAGTAGTTTCAATGTTATAGCCAGACTCGTTAAGTCTAGGATTATGGTCTCATTGGACTAGAAATATGTTAGGAGTCATAAAAACCGTAGAGCTTGTATGAAAAGGATAATGAATGTTGAAGAGGCGAGTGCGGTGTGTAAGGATCGTGTCATATGGCGTTCGGTTCTCTCTGCCTATCCCGCTAGGGAAGTGCCGTGAAGTTTAGTTCAGTTTAGTTTGGACTAGAAATGGCATTTAACGCTAAGATAAAGTCAGATAAATAAAAAATATTCAAAAACCTCTCCTTAATGATTTTCTGACTAATAACTCTCATTTACTTAACTTTCACGTGAACTCTTTGAAATGTAGATAAAAAATAAAAAAATATATTACGGGTAATATCATACCTATCATACCTACCTAATGATCTTTTTTCTTACATAGCGAATTATTGGGGAGATATACGAAAATTCAATTAAGATTGAGACCCTGACGAGGCTCCTTATGTCGCGGGCTTTAAGCCAGAGGGGTGTTTAAGCAATCCCTACTTTTTGATACGAAAAAAATGTCCGCCTCTCAGTCATGCGTCTAAAAGCCAAACTAAGGAGGCCATAAAAACCTTAAATAGTAATCTATCAAAGAAACTACTGAACTTGAGTCGGACAAATCTACGCTACGCTGCCAGCATAATAACAGGACACTGCAATCTAAACAGACACCTACACAAAATAGGAGCCACTGACAGCCCCCTATGCAGAGGCTGTATGATGGCGGAAGAAACACCAACTCACGTTCTCCTACGCTGTAGCAGCGTGAGTGACACAAGGGCACGGCTTATAGGCAACCCTCCTTCGAAGGAGGCTGCACTTAAACGTCCCAAAAATCTAATTGCCTTCTGGACAGAGCTAAAGTGGTTTGAATGATCACTGTAGTGGTACAGTGACCATTTACGCACAATAGCCCACTTATGAGGCTAAGTGCGGAAAACAAATGCCCAACTAACTAACTACTTACGTCTAAAAGTAATTTGTTGAATCTTTTAAAAATAATTTACTTCTAAACATGAAAAAAATAAATGATGTTGTGTATCGATTAAATTAGAAACCAATGACATTATAAAAAAAGATTTTTTATACGCCCCTCTGGGTTGAAGCCCACGACGTGTATTTCGTTCAAAATGAGAACACAATACGCGGTGATTTAGCCCAATCCAATAAAGAGGGGTCCGTTATGATAATAGCTGAAGAAATATTCGTAGCAGGAATTGTGATTGTTATAAGTGGATTTGATCTATGTAGATAAATGTATTGCATCCGTTATTACAAGTAGGTATAACAAATATATATTTCTAGTTCAATTCTAATTCTAAACTTCACGCCACTTCCCTACCGGGGTAGGCAGAAAGAACCGATAAATAAATAGATATGTTCAGACACTAAATATATTTGTAGTTGACTCGTTTCAAAGACATCTTCTACAATGTAGATAGAGTCGATTCTTATGAATGTCCTATGAATGTAGAGATGATTGTGCCGAATGAAAATGAATTTTATATTAGAACGGTACCGCACTAAAAGTTTTGTAGGGAAAGTTTTAAATTAATATTTGGCTTCTCGTTCCACAAAAGCTTTCTTTTGCTAGTTCTCAAAGGGATATCTCTTAGTGGCATATTTCTCTTGTTAAATTTATCGTACGATAATAAACTTATGACTTGTAGGTTTCGATCCAGTCCCTTTAATCTCTCTTTTGTTACCCCATAACTCTTAGTTATTTATCAAATAAATATTTATGAAATCACATGAAAATATCATCATCATCATCATGATTTTGCAAGCGAGTGACGACGTCGATTTTCATCTAGACACACAAACAAGTTGCGATGATCTATACTACACTAGTATTAGTTTGGAAAATAAATATTATATACTATAAGAATAATAATATTATTTTTACATAAGGGATAAAAAAACTGTCTTTAGCGTGCTTATATGATTAAGTATAAGTTATGTACAAATGTCTATATCATTTACATAAATTCATTTAAAAATTATAATGATACTGCCTGTTTTACAAGCTTTGAACGATGTTCTGAACGTCGTCTTTCTTTATACGGGTAGTTTTTGTAATAACGTTTGGAAGTTGAAAATAATTCGCAGACCAATATTATAGAAACGTAGCGCCATCTACGACACGCTTGGTTTACTACGAGCGAAGGGCATCGTAGCGCCACGCCTCGTAGCATCGTAGCACTACGCCGAGACTTACCAAGCAAGTTGACGTCCATTGCCCGCTTGATGACCGAGAAGGGAACCCACTCGAGCTCGCCGAGGGCGCACCACGACTCGCAGTTGACAATCGCCCACAGACCCTGCGCGCCCTCTGGTAGGTGGTCCACGATGTACAGCGACGCCGATAGGATCTGAAAGCGAACTCAATGTACAAGTTGGCACTACTTTGAAAAACGAATTGGTTTAAAATCGTGCAGTTTTAAATAGAGGGCGTTAGAATCGAAAGGGATTTAGGTTACTGAATTTTGTGAACCTGCTCATTTAATATAAGGGATAACAACGGCTAAGCTACACCTTATCAACTCAGGGATTTTATGAGATAATATGAATACTCGTTATTTATGTTACATGTAACTTAGCACCTTAATAATGTTTCATTATTTGTAATTTTTATACATATAAACAGCCCAAGTATATTTTTATACATTTAATTTAATAAGAAAACTCTAAGGTAGCCAAATATAAAAGTGTAAATTACTTTTTTAAACAAGTAATTCATGATATTTACGTGTTTAACAATCGGTATACCTAAGTATGGTAAACATTTTTGAAATTCATCAAGTAATAAATAACGTAACAAAAACAATGAATCTCAGGCTTACATTTTTCCATAATTCATAATAATAATAATGGATAGACGGTACCAAAATAAAATCAAATAAAGGGATTCGTTACCAAACATATTCCGCGTTTAGAGTAGGAGCGCGTTCAAATATTGAATATTATAGATGTGTAGGCGGCTGGTTGAAGCCTCGTGATTTTAATATTTTCTTTTTCGTTGTCGGGCTGAATTAATTTAGCGTCATGTACACCCTCAAGGTGCTGTTTGCCAAGAGCGCTACAGGCTCGAAATTAATCTACAAAGACTATAGACACTCTACGAGCCCTAATTGGAGACATGATGAGCGGAGAAAAGCAGGTTTATTAATACTTGGGCATTGCACGTGCATTGTAACTTTTAATTACAGTCGTGATAGTTGTAACGAAAAAATATAATGTATTTTTTGTAGTTGGTTATAGACTTTAGTAACTCGTTTTTTAATGCTTTATGGTACTTAATCTTTTTGTGATATGGTAAATTAACGATATAGTTTTGTAGAACTATAAAATATAAAGAGGCTTATCTTTTAATATTTTATAATAGCATCGATAAGCAACCAGTTTCAAATTGATTTTTGATATTCAAATGGTAAAGAGACGATAACACGAACGGTTCTTATATTATAAACGATCTGTTAGTTAAAAACAGTCGCGTCTGTACACTGAACAAATTAACGCTTTTGACCAATCTTACCTGAGTTTCAGAAGTAATGTCCAACTGCAGAGTGTGCAGCCTGCCCGAGCAATCTTCCTTTAGCATGTCGGCGTCGATGTTTCCGGCCTTGCTCTGGAAGCCGGCGAACACGTGGTAGCCCATGTCATCCAGTCGCCGCGCCAGCGCATTCCCGAGCACATTGTCGCAGCCTGTCACGAGCACAGCCTTCCCCGCCGCCGTGACCTGTCCGATGCATCATTAGCGTATACTAAGTCTCATCGCGACACGTGAAAAAAAGAACAAAAGCGATGTTCACATGTGTTTTTTTCATTACTATCTTTCACCCGCAGTTTTCCTGGCGCGCGATTCGATTTGATGATCAATGTTTCGCGATGAAAGGTCGCCTAAGTCCTTTCTTAGCGTTTTAAAATATTAGCGTAACAAATTTCATGACACACGCTTAAGTGATTTAGGAGTTAATAGGTAATAAATAGTTACTTTTGTATATAATATTAGTTGGATGTCTTGTAAATCAGTTTTTGCAGTTACATAAAGCGTATTTTCCGTACCTTTATTTTTCGAAAAGGTACTAGGGCGCTCTCATAGCGGCCTCAGATGGTAAACAACCTACTTATTATGTACGTACATCAAGAAGGTTTCAAGGCACTTAACATTGCTTTGTATTTTCTGTGAAGTATCTACGAGACCTACATACTCGTAGGTTTTTCTTCGATTACTACTATCATAACTATAATAGTTAAGGTTAAATTTAAATTGGTGTATGTGTAGAGTATGTGTCGGATATAGCAAAATGATATTATATTGCAATGTTGCGTATGTCATCTTCTAAAATACGAGGGTTTGGGACCCTCGTATTTTAGAAGCCACTCTAAAACCCTCGTATTTCAGAATAGAGTAAATGTGTAAGCCCTACTGTATTTATTTCTTGAAAATCACATATCTGATCCAAATTATCATAAATCAATGTCTGTCCAGGTACATCTTGGATAAATTGATATTGATAACTAATAATGTAATTTACTTAATACTCTAGTCCATTAATATGCGACCCTTATAGTTAATTTCATTCAGGAAATGAAGAAAATTTTTAGTTATATGCAAAATAGGGAGAAATATGTACGCTTACATCAAACACGTAGTGAGATCTACCATGATAATTTGAACTTCCCGCTATATGCTTTCAGTGGCTTACAGTTTCGTATACTCGGATTTGTTAATGTCTAAATCCTAAATTAATTATTTCTCATCTGTGAATGAGCGTTTCGCTATACTACTATGTAATGTGCGGCGACGAAATTAAGTTTTCGTCGAAAATAGACGGTGACAGGTTGATTGATATCCGTTATAATAACTGCTGAGTGAATATTTTATCCAGGCGTTTGTTAGTTACCTACCTATGCGTGACGCAATCACGTTCGAGGTTAACTATTTCAGGGTTGCCTGATCGTTAATTCTTAATCTTCCAGTCCTCTCACTGTTCAAAGTCACGCACCAATCACAACCCGTGTTTGCATACCTGGTAATTGTAGGTTTTATGACTATTGCGCCTCGTTTTGTAGATACAATCAAACTGGCTACGAGCACCGTACCGATACATTTAAAAGTGGAAACAGAAATAGCTTCGTAATATTTCCAAAGACTTCTCAGCGTAACTCAGTAAATACCAGCGAATAACTTTTTTTTAAATAGAGCAAGCATTTATTGGTTTTCTCTTTATACAAGTTGAAGCCCTGCAAACGAAACTCGAACGACGTTTAACGGGAGTAAAGATTAATGACGATCTGTGGGTTATTGAGATTCGCCTTACGGACTTACTAGACTAAGAATTATTATTAGTGCCTAAACATTGAAACGTTGCACTTGGAGCACAAAACTGTAAGGATGAGTGTTATTTTATTTAGTAGTCTCTATTCTGTAAAAACAGGACCATTAACCTATTTTAAATCGGACTTTCGAATGGATTGATGACGCAAGTGAGTACCGAGGCTGGCACTGGAGCAGTCTCTCAGCTGCGCTCAGCATTCGTAATGCGACACTTCACACACATTTGTGTCACGTTACTTTAATCGAGTTTCGCGTTCAACAGAAACTCGTTATTCATTAGACAACTTTACGCCATAGACTGCCGCTTATATCAAGTGGCTTACTTACTTGGGAACAAACTTCAATAAAATTAGATAGGTACTTCATTGTTTTTATTGCGATGGAGCAAGGGCAAAATGGAGGAGGAATTCCTTTAAGAAATTATGTTATAAGGAAGGAACATATTTTTCATTTATATACGTAATACTAGCTGTGCCAGCGGTGTCACCCGCGTTTATGGTTAATATTATAAAGACTATTTCCGTTATACATGATTTCTATGTAACTTAAACCATTAAGGCTACGGAAGCTTAAAAAATGGAGTAACTTCTCCCGTTTTCCTAACATTTCCCTTCACTACTCTGCTCCTATTGATTCTAGCGTGATGAAAAGTATACTATAACCTGCCCAGGAGTATGAAGAATAATTGTACCAAGTTTCGGTAAAATCCGTCAAGTAGTTTTTGTTTCTATAAGGAACATACAGACAGACAGACAGACAGACAGACAGAAAGACAGACAGACAGACAAAAATTTTACTGATTGCATTTTTGGCATCAGTATCGATCACTAATCACCCCCTGATAGTTATTTTGAAAATATATTTCATGTACAGAATTGACGTCTCTACAGATTTATTATAAGTATAGATGTACTTTTGCACAAAGAACTTTGTCAGTGTGTAGCAACAATGTTATGGAAAATATACAAAGGTACATACAATATTTTTACAGCAGATTGTCCAAAGAAAAGAAATAATTTTTAACATTAATGTAAATTAAGATTGAAACTCCGAACCATTTATTAACGAATACTTTTATTGGCAGATAAATGATTTGTTGCGGATACAGAAGCTAGTTTATATAGTAATAAATAACCTATAGAACTAGTATTATTCCATTTCTCACAAAAACAAAATATATATCACATTCAAACTCGTACGTCACAATCAATTTATCAGTTTATTGTTGAGACACGAGTTCGGAACACATTATGTCGGTATGGTCTATTTCAAATGCTGCGTTTATTGCTTTACAGAAATAGAGAACACACCACTTAGTGCGTGCATAACGATATTATAAAAATATGCGCAGTATATATAGTTCATACAGTCTCGTTCAATATCCTGTTTACCTATTAGCAAACAGACTATCCGCCAATAGCTGTATACATTTTTTACAACTAGTCATCAGATTACATTTATACCTACATACATAACATCACGCCCATAATCCCCGAATGGGTAGGCAGAGTCAAAGGGTCAGCAGGCCCCTTTAACCACATTTAGCCAAAAATAAAACTGGGCTGGGTTAGATGGAAAATTTTGAAAAAGTAGTGACAAGTAGCTAGCTTGTCGCCTACACAATCACATACCCAAAACCCCATATACAATTAGTCGCTTTTTACGATATGCTAGGTAAGAAACACAGTTGGCACATTCTTTTTATGTCCCAGACCAATATGGGACAATTATTGATTATTAAATTACATTTATAAAAAAGATATAATATATTAATGTTATGTATTAATATGTACTCCCATATTTATAAGATATATGTAATTATAAGATATAATATCTTATAAATATGGGAATTTATATATTCGGATGTTTGTTACTCAATTAAGCTGCAGCGGCTGAATGGATTACCCTTAATGTTTGCATATTATTAAAAATTATATTTTTGACACATATAGATACATATAGATATATATTTCGGTTACAATGTGAGGACAAGATCTGTAAAAGTAAGGAAAATTCAAATACTATTTGTATCCGAAAAATCATGGGACTCGTGTTTTCCACAGCATTTAAATACTGAATACAAAAAGCATATACACATGCGGCCTGTCTGGTTCTCAGACAGCGCCTTACCTGGAATTAATTTGAATGGGTTGATCTCTTCTTTTTATCATTCGGTGGTCCCGGTGCGAATACGATTTTGTCTTGTACAAGTAAACGTTTCCCCTTAAGTGATTACTTGAGCAACTGAACACAGCATTTGGAATAAGGTCACGATTTCCCTAAGGCTACTTCTGCAATAACTCCATTTTAATGGAATACATGAAAACTTAATTGTTTTTTTAATTGTAGTATCACTATACCGGTAAATTGTGTATCTACTAGGGCAAAAATTTCGTTATTTACATTGTACAGAGGCTAAATTTAATGTTGGTTGGACTACATATGTACCATTTATAATTAAACTCACTTTCAAAGAAACGCGAATAAAAAGCATATGCTTAAACATTACATATGCAGTTGAAAAGTAGTATGAAACGACAATATAATATGTCCGGTTATTTTGTCAAACCGCCAATTTTAAAATGTTATTTTTTATATTATTGCCAATTTGTTAAAAAAACAACCACTCCACAAGCTACATTATTCGTACATAAAGTGAACCAAGATGATTCTTAAACTGTAATTAAAACAGGTACCTATGCTTTGATTAAATTTACGATCGATTCATTACTTTTGTTGTTCATAAAACGGAATCCGCACTAGATCCAGTTTGTTAAGAGTTTAACGACCTAAATAAGTCCAAGTAATCTCGGCAGCTGAATTACGTTTCTGAATTTGACCATTGTACTCCTAATTTACCTAATCCGATTTAACTTGGCCTTCGAATGAAAGTAAAATATATATTTGGAAATTTATCAGAGGTGGAAAACTTTCGTTCCTTCATTTCTGATTAAACCGAATTTGGTATATTAGGATTAATGTAAGGGCAGGTAAATGTTCCTTGAAGCGGCTATAAAGTGTTTATGGGCATATAATAATGAAATATGATCGGGGAACCAACTAAACAGCATATAAAAATATGTAATTTAGATGTTTACGATTCCTAATTAAAAACTTAGGTGCCTTGCCTATATTCATACACTTGTTTATACTTTGTATGCTTATACTGCGTAGGTATATATGTATACATATATGTTTTTGTAGTTTTCACTAAATATATTTTTCATATTCATCGATTTATTTATCTCTAATACTGTAAACCAATATCCACCGAAAGTATTTTTCAACGTTTTGGATTTATTGAAATCCCATATAATGATTATCGTATCAAACATGTGGTTCGTTATACGAACCAAATGTTTGATTATGAAAAAATAGGTATCGGGGGCGTGTATATAGATTGTATATATGTATTTTAGTACCGCTGCCGATATGTAGAGGTTTTACAGAGGTGGCCCCAGTTGTTATATTGAAATGTTACCGTAATTATCGCATGTGTTTACAAGAATTTGTGGGCGTTTTAATAATGCTATTTATAAGCTATTCGAGATTCGGAGCTGTTTACAAACATATTGTGGGGTTGTTATAGCTGAATGTGTTACAGGCAAATACCTAATCAAATTCCTGGCAAAGAACAGGTGGTTGTAGAATATGTGATGAAGGATGAGATTTTACAGAGTGACTAATTAGGGTGAGATGAATTAGTATGTTGTTGTTATCTGAAATGATTGTTTTAAGTAGTTTTATCACTTGATGAGTTTTCAAGTTAATTAAAAGGCCATCATCCGATAACGTTATTTGCGGCAGTATAAGGTATATATTTACATGGTATATAAAACGTCATAAATATATACATATTTTGATTTTGGTCGAAGTTAATAAATCAAATCCGTTTGTATATTTGTCTTTTATGTCTCATGAAAAGGATGGATGGATTGATGCAAACCTGGGCTTGTGCTTTTTTATTTATTTATCTAAGCAGGGATACCTATTTACGTATACCACATCCTCGGTGTTGAAGGAAAATATTGTGAGTGAATCAGCACATTGAATTAATTATGATTGTGTTCCTCTTTATCTGGTTCTAAGGGTTCAGGTGGTCAGATGGCAGTGTTTTATAAAACAGTCTATAAGCGAGCATTATGGTCTAACAAATTGGACCCCGACTGAGAATGGGGTATAACGCTAGAAAGATTATGTTATCTAACAGTAACTTTATGATTAATCTTACTTAGGTATAGAGTAACAAGATTATGCGATAAAAGCAGAATTTAATCAAATAAATATTTTCACAACGTCGAATAAATATTCCGAGGGTCATTAAGTAGGTGTGATGATAACTTATACACATTGGACAGTTCGGGCTTATCTATTGGCTGTAGCTCAATACGTGGGTGATTGGGCGTCTTCAAAACTAGTGACGTCTATGATATAACCATTTTATACATGTTGTAGGAAAATGCGGTAGCCATATATTTTATGAATATTCTGGGAATTTAAGAATAACCGCTATCTTATACAGCATTGATTGAAAATGATACTATTAGTATACTACTTATATTTAAAATAAGAATAGCGGAACGGGCGTAAACCTCAAACCAAAATAGGATAGAAATTAATGTAGTACCTAGATGTTTTGGTAGAAAACAAAGAAAATTAATGTAGATGATGTTAGAAGAAGCAAGTGAAGTGTGTAAGGATCGTGTCATAAGGCCGTCGGTTCTCTCTACCTAACCTACCCCGCTAGGGAAGTGGCGTAAAGTTTAGTCAGTTACGTCAGCAGCGCCCATCCTTAGAGGTTTACAAGCTCCTTATGTTTTTTAGGTAGCTACTTATAAATAACATTTCTATTGTGGTTTCGTCCACGTTTATCGTGTTTTGATTTTGTTAAGCGAAATATTTAGGTGGTTTAATTATTTTTTTTGTCATTATCACATTATCATCGGTATCGTTTACTTACTTTTTATAATTTAGTTTTAATGATCGTAAATACCAGGATGATCGTTCGTCTTCTGCCAAGCTATACAATAATTCATAATTCCATATATACCATTTTAACAGGGCCTAATGTACCAAAATATCATTTTTATTGCTCCAGTAACTAGCATTCGATAACCATAGGTTTAACAGTGAATTCACTCTCATTTGGAACTAAGGAGCAATATTTCGAAAGTTGGATAGCGTAATACATCCTGACATTGAAATCCAGCGGGCGAAGCGGGACAGCGGAGCGGTACGACTTTATATGTCGTGTTTCCGAATCGGACGACGGCGTCATCTGATTGTATGTCGGGGCACGGCCCACGCAGAGCCGATAGATACCTCGTCGCCAGTATGTCTGCGTCAACATCCTCCGAAGCCGAGCCGACGGGCGACGGGGAACCTCCACTCTCACGCTCGCTCACTCTGGCTTGTTTTGCCATTTGATCTTAATGTTGTGGGTGTAATAGAGCTATACCTATCCAATGGTACCGTGTGGGTGTTAACTAACGACTTTCACGAGATTTCTTTAATGTCAAGTTATTTGGATTTATCGTTTAGAAGTTTTAATGGGGGTACCATGTAAGTTTATACGCAACGGGTAATGTTTATTAAGACCCATTTTGACTGGCACGATTACGGTTGAGGTGGATTGCTTAATTGAAATTGCTGGTTATGAAATATTTCTTCGTTTGAATTCTATTTTAAAATTCCCAAAGGAGTGTCTCAGGGATATTGGAACGAGTAAGTTCAAACGAAGTTTAAACGTCCATACGGTCTTATTATTATTTAGTACCTAATTTTTTGTATGATGTAGTTTAGAATTATCTGAGATTTAAAATTTCAGTAGTCAAACGGAGGAACTCAACTATTATTTGACAAGCTCGATGGCGCATTCGGTAGTGACCCTGCCCCGTGCGCCAAGAGTTGTGGGTTCGGTTCCCACCCAGGACAAACATTCGTGTGATGGATACTTGTGTTTGTTCTGTGTCTGGGTGTTAATATCCATTATTAAGTACCTATATATTTGTAATTCCACTGTTGTTTCTGATATCCGTATCACAAGTGCTTAAGCTACTTACTTCGGAGTCAGATCAATGTATGTGATGTCGTCGAATATTTATTATTTATTTATTTATTTATTTATTATCAAGGAAATAAGTCACCTGACTTGTGTTGTGATGTTTTAATTATATTCGCAGTACAATTGATTTATGAGGATATCAAAAGAAAGGTTAACTATTATTCAATGAAGAATGTTTACATATTCCTGAATACTATATTTGTAACCCAAAAGGATTCGGTGAAGAACTCTTTATTTAGAATCATTTCTAATATATCACATAGTTATTGACCTGGTCCTATAAATAGCCAGTGTCCATTGAAATTGGTTAAGTAATTTTGATATTGAACGCGTATACTATTACATACTTTGGAAGAGTCTAACTAACAAACACAAAGACTATCACCATAACAATTTGTTACGTACTATCATCGTACAAGGAATCATTTACAAGTCTATCTTGGCGAGCTCTTTCGTATGCTAATTGCCTCGTATAGAATTTAATAACATGTATTTCATTAGCTATGCATAATAGTGTCAGGCTCACGGTGTGTTAAGGCGCTTGTCGAGCGTTTTATGTGGCTATGTTCACATTTTAATTAGGATACACTATCTTCTAAGGAACATTACTGACGGGGAAAGGTCAAAGTTGTACCTATTTTCGATGAAAACACAGTTTGAAATAATTTAATATTATGTATTTGGCATTTTATAATTATCACCTGCATAAATTAGTAAAAAAAAACACCTAATAATGGTATTTATATAATTATATTTTGATTATTAGATACTGACATTTATTTAATTTGAAAAAAAAAGAAGTGCAGTCTTTGAAGTGCAAAAAAGCGTATCTACCTAAGTTCAGTTACTTGTTTTTACTTAGTTCAAATAATGATAGTAGGTACTTAAATCAATAGTTATCACTTTAATCAGTTCAACCATTTTATTAATAACTATAAATAGTACCTATATCTAGGTAGTTATAATTTGGTAGCTACTAAAGTACAACTACTAGAAACGTACTAATGTCTGTTTAAATAAAAATCAGATAAACAAAATGAATCCGACAATGCAAGTCAATGATCTAGTCTCAAACTAGAGATCTTCCTCATTGCGGTCAATTACCTTAATCACAACCTCCAAGGTTGTCATACTGTGAAAGTATTGTGTCTCGTAATTTTATGTTTACCTAATACAAGTTGTCTGATCTTGTTTGTACACGAGCTGTTTTTAAATAGCAAAACGTAGGTTTACCGGGAGGAGAATCTTTGTATATGGATGTTAGTAATTACGTTATGGAAATGAGAAACAGGTTTGATATACGCCACATCGTGAACGTTTATATAGTATTCTACATGTGGCTCGGTTCATGCATCGTTTCGTTAATTTGTATTCTTTACATTTTATACATATTACAAATACGGTACCTACATTTATATCTGCCTGTTCATCAACTGAAATGGCGCATAGATTTTCATATACTTAAGAGATGTAACTTTACGAATAGGTAAAAAGGTAAATATGCGGGAATATAGCGCAGAGTTAAGTCTAAATATTTATTGGATAGTTTTCTTAAAACACACAAACACACACACATAACATCACGCCCATAATCCCCGAAGGGGTGGGCAGAGTCAAAAGGACAGCATGCCCTTCTAAAACACGTGGGTTAATAAGACTATGATTCACTTACTTTACTGGTCCATAGTGAGTAGGATTTTTAGGCTAATAGCCAACATGCTGTACATAGTTGAGTGGACTCCTGTTATGTATTATAAAACCAGTGAATCCCTAATATTGCTTTGCGCCAGCTTTAATGCCAAGCTGTACGCCCACACCGGGATGAGAACATCCGTTAAGCTTGGTCCGAGCACTTTCCGCGTTACTACTTGTAAATAGTTTTCGGAACCGGTCTTTTGTCTAATTTACAGACGTTTTAGACTTATACTTTGTCGCGCGTGATGTATATCTTACTAATATTATAAACGCGAAAGTTTGTATGGATGGATGGATGGATGTGTGGATGTTTGTTACTCTCAAAAAGTAGTGCATGCATTTTAATGAAACTGTACAATAGTATAGCTTATACATTAAAATAACACATAAGCTATGTTTCATCGATGTACCACGCCAGCAACGCCGCGTGCAAAATCTAGTTAGTAAATAAATAAAATAATAGCAAAATTGTTTACGATAAATACGATGGGATTCTGATCAAATAGGATATTAGTAGGTAATCACTGGCAACCACAATAAATGAAGTCTGGGTAAATTGTTTCCGGCGAATTACATCTTTATAACATTTATGCTAAGACTATTCTTACTTATCGTAAGACACGCAGAGTATTTAAGATATCCAGCCTTGATGATAATTTTCTAAACGCTATTGGCATAATGGTTTAGAAATCGTAGATCACATTAATATTTGACGAATTTATTCATTTGTCGACACTGGTAATTATGACCAAAGCGTGTGAAAATTGGTATTGTAAGTAACATAAACTTTTTAGGTGATATTGTCGCTTTTTAAATGATTGGGGAAATTCGCGGCCATTGAGTGATTTATGAATAACAGAACAGGCCAACGCAGAATTTAATTTAAATATCAGAGTAGCTTCGTTTATATTTTAAATTTAAATCTTAAGTTATTCATAAAAGTGAACAAATGAATGGTCATGGTTATGGGTACTCATAGAAGTGGTGAGAACATAAATCGGATTTGTATATCAAACAATGATGTGTAGTGGGCGGCGTATTATTGCTGGGTCATCTCTCAGTGAAAATATCAGTGTTATCATTTACGTAGCTGTTATTGAGTGCCTAGGTCTTACGGGTGAATTAGTTCACGAAGGCGGCGACAAACAAACAAATAAACTTCCTTACTTTGTAGTTGCAGTGGGGATTTGTTACAATTGGGGTTTTGTGTGACTTACTTATTATATTTTTCTGGAAGCCTTTTAAGTTATTTATTTTTCATACTATTATAGTGATCATATTACGATTTAGAATATTTATAATAATGCACAGTTTAATTATACATATTTATAGGACAAATTCTTATCAGGTTTTGGTTCATTACAGAATATTCTTTATTTATGATGAACACTTAATCTACCTATACATTTGTGCAAAGTTGATGTCGGTAAATTTTAGTTGGGTAGTCTGATAAACCTACTTGTAATTAAAATGTTAAGTATTGTTTTTGTTTCATTTAAATTACTGCGTCAACAATTTAAATTTACTTGTATTTGTGGAATTCGACCTGTTTCGAAAATGGCTTAAATTATATCTTAAAGCTACTTGAATATGTTAGTGATTCTGATGTATGTACAATATGTACTTAAGTGCTTCACGTAAGATTTTTTATGAATAGTTTCAAGTTATAATAAGGTAAATATTTATATTAGGTATTTCGAACGTATTTTTCTTACCTGCAAGTTATGGTAGAACCAGAGAGAGCCGGTGACAGAGATAGCGAACCAGAGGAACAGCGTGAAGACGGAGATCTGGCTGAGGTGCAGCGCGTTGAGCAGTGTGGAGAGCACCACGGCCATTGCGTGGCACAGCACGATGGGCAGCGCGCAACGGTCGATGATGTCCCATGGCACCTCCTGTAGGAAGCGCGCCGTACCAGATTATAGCAATTTATCACTTGAATAAGGCTTTCTTAACGATATCATAATTTTTTTCAGAGGGGTCAACGGTCTAGTCGGCTGACCTGTTAAGTAATCCCGCAACTTATGGGCAGTGTGTCCTACCGGTCAATCTATAAGCGGCGATGATAAGCGGTGTTAAGGTGATAACAATTCGTCTGGTCTTGCAGTTGCAAGAGAGAGGTCTTGCTGTTGCAAGACCAGACCAATTGATGATGCTAATTGTTGATGCGATTCATTCCTATGAGGGATTTAGGTTTCTGACACTCTGGCTCGTCGTGCAAAACACAGCAATGCAGGTGCTGCTTTTCTCTTTAATTATCTATAAGAGTGTGGTACTTCCCCGATCAAGCTGGCCTAGTCTATTACATCTTGCATGTGATTTTAATTTAATACTAATTGTCCTATCGTCCAGTTTAGCCTCATGACCCAACCCTATGGTGACAAGTACCTACCTAGTTCTATTAGAATAGTATGACATTCGGCAACACCAGGGCGGCTGGTTCTGAAGCGCCTGGGGTGCTAGAGCGGTTAATGTGTACCTGCCTATCAATTTGTAACTATTGTCACTGTGGGACAATAGGATTGGATTATATCATGTCTATCTAACTTGCCAGAACCAAGAATGAGCAGTAAAAGGAGTCTACAGATTTATGAATAAACATGTAAGTATGTGGATTCAAAAAACACAAATCAAATAATTCGACAGTCACCAGGAAACAATTATACTGATATTTATTTTTGTTCATTATGTTTTTTAAAATAAAAGAGAAGTGTGTAAATTGTATAGGTAATTTTTTTGGGTATTAGCAATGTCGCAAGCGAGAATGACGTAGAGACATTAGGAACTTACGAAAGTAACAAGTATACCTCTCAAATCTGTGGACTGATATTTTGTCGATGACGGCAAAATTGTACGCACAATGATTTATCGTTACCTATCAAGACTCAACATCTCGGGTAACTTTGTCGGCACTTTCAGATATTCTTAGAAAACAGAACAAAGCAAAATCTCTGTTCGTTAGAAAGGAAAATCGTACTGATTTGTAGGAAAAATAATAAAACAATATTTTTTATTTTAAAAGGCAAGAATGTTCTCGGCTATTTAGAGCTAATCATAAATATTTATTAATTCTTTATTACATTGAATTTTCAATACAGACCTCCACGTATAATTAGTTGGATAGGTAAATTTTTTTTACCGAAATCTTGCGATTAATTTTACCTATAATTATACTTGTGCGTTTTTCACCGTAACATACCAAAGTGAATTGCACATTACGTACTTGTAACATCGTGCAAATAGTAATTGGGTAATATACAAAAAAATAAAACTGGGCTGGGTCAGATGGAAAATTGCGAAAAAGTAGTGACAAGTTGCTAGCTTGTCGCTTACACAATCACATACTCAAAACCCGATATACCATTAGTCGCCTTCTACGACATGCTCTGCAAGAAAGAACCACAGTTGGCACATCCTTTTTTTTTTTGTTAACGATTTTTTCTGGCTTTTTTCTAATTTCCCACTGTCGCTTATTTATTTTATATATTGAACATGGAAATTTTGGTTTGGTAATAGTTTTGCTAACACTACCTACTCTTTCCAAAAAAAATTAATGGAAAATTGAGTCTACATCGTCTTGTTGACCACTAATTTTGTAAAATAATGTGTTTAAATAATCACTACATAAAACAAAGTACCTCGCTGCGTCCGTCTGTCTGTTCGCAATAAAGTCTAAAACTACTACACGGTTTTGTAGGCGAATTTATTTCATGCATTTCTTGGAGGTGTCGGAAAAAAAACTTCTTGACCACTGCACTAAGCACAGCTTGTATCGCGGAAATTATAATTATTATCTGAATGGATAGTAAAAAATGCCTCAATTCGAAAGCTTTGTAAAATATATCTTTAAAAATACTTAGCAATAAAATCTTTAGAAGTAGGAAATAATATTGGAAACTCATTTCAGGTATCTATTTATGATTTGCGACGAGGATCCAAGAAGAACTTGTAAACAAAATTTAATATTTATTTGTTTCGGCATTAAAATTTATTAGCAGTGTCAAGTTAGAACATATATATTTTAGGAATAATTACATACTTGTATTTATATACCCAAACGTGCTGAAAGTAATGAATGATTATTTGAACGATAATTCGATAAAACAATGAAGGACTCCACGGCTGTGGTTTATCAAGATTTCGGAGTAACATGCACCCATGAAGAGGGTAAACAATTTAGACCTGTTGAATAGCACTGTTCATACTTGTGCAAATGTATTTAACGCGCTCGTGGGAGATTTACGAGCGGCTAAGTGAGCTTTGTCAGCAAAGTATGCGAAGGGCGTATGGTATGTTTCGTAGAAGTCAAGGTGAGGACCATTTACCTGAGACTGAGACTGTGGGTTTTTAATGAGGGAGCCGCGGCGCGCGGACGGGCGCCGGTGCATGGAGGGCGCGGTGATGGAGGCGCGCCGCGTCACGTCGCCCGCCGCCATACTTGTTCCAAATTCTTCTTATACCACTACACTGACAACACAACACAACTTATATTTTAAATGCACTTTTCAACTGCCGCTCACTTATAAATAATTCCGAGCGGAAATTTACGTTCAGAGTTTATGAGTTTGATTTAATGATCGGTGAGGACGATAGGGTCGCGTTCATAGGTCGTAATCGGGGGCCCAGGGACGGCTGGCGCGTCATAAATAGAAAGTGCAACCGATGTAAATGTCGCGAATCGCTCTACGCGGCCGGGCCGGACAAATGTTTATTTTTACGCTCCGAACGGTCACTGCGGTGTCGGCCGAAACGATCTCGGGACAGATTTATATGATTTTTGATAGACGTGGCGTGTTCGCGTGGGTGATGTCAATTTTTCGCCTGATCACAAGATGTGCTAATCTTGTTGCTATGACCAATTTAAAATCAAATCACCGAATAACATAAATACACTTACGACTCTGGCAACATACCTATATGTTCTTAATATATCTAACTAAAGCTTTTATGAGTATTGATTTTGTATTTACTCTAAAATTATGATTTTTACATTTACATATACGTTCTTAAAAGACTAATGGGAAGTGGCGTGAAGTTTAGTTAGTTAGTTTTAAAAGACTAGTCTTTGACTAGTCAACGTAGTGCAGCTATCGTAATTATGTAAAACATATTTAAAATAACTTTAAGTTATGATTGATTTGCAATCGTATCATTTATACAACGAGCACAAAGCTTTTGTGTGTGTGATAATAAAGCCCTAATGAAAGAAGTTAAGATGTTCATTGTTGTGACCATTTCTACTATTCGTGGCTGAGAAAAATACCTTTGTATTTTTTTTTTGCAGCACTTAATGCAATGGAATGCTATTATATTTCTAATAGGTAATATAAGGGGTATATCTTCATCGTCGTTCACATATTAGAAGGTCGTTTTACAGAAAACTTTGATTCATCAGTCTTTAACTAATTTACGTATAATACCCATGTTATTAAGAAAAATATTACAAAGAAGAATCAATTTAGCTCGGTGATTATTCGGAAAAGTAAGTAAAAATTACATTGCCCAAAAGCCCACTTAATAAAGTGAGTAAATGAGGCATAAGTGGTGTTTGAAAATAATACAATTAAGAAGATCCTTTGGGTCATAATTATGAGTTTGAATTAAGAGCATTTAACTCCAAAAAACTTAAAATAAATCTTATTTTCTGATTTATTAGCACAACACTTCATAACAATCATGTCAGTTGTTAAGACTTATTTTATTTTTTAAGCAAAGTTATGAATAGGAACGGTACGTCACAAGTTCAGTTTACGCAAATGAATGTAACCTATTAATAAATGATGACGTGTATCTCTCCCCACGATCACAGTTCCAGTTTCCATGCAACGCACATCTTGAGAAATTATAAATGTGAACATAGGTTGAAATTCCAAAAAAAAAATCTTTACATTAATTTGATATTAAGATGTTCCAATACCATCGATTAGTTGATTTTTTTTCAGTAAAAGAATATATTTACATATTACAATTAACAGATTAAATAAAATAAGTAATAGTAGTATAAAACTAGTAACCCGTTTGTGTAATTAGGGTATTAGGGTGCCTCAATTACGTTGCTTTTGTTTTACGATATACAATGAAAACCGCTCGGGGAGTTAGATATATTGAAACATAAATTAGGTAAAATATGTAATGTTTTTCTATATTTTATTGTTCTCGAAAATCGTTCTGTGACATTCTACCCACAACATTACTTTTTGTTAATTATTTTAATGACAATGAAATGTAAGTAATCCAAAAATTTTTGACATACAAAATACTAATTTTTTTTTGCCAAATCTTATTTACTGATTGATAATTTAATGCAGCATACGTACCTACGAGTAAATCCAAATTTATGGAATAAGTAGAAATTGTTTTTGTTAGGTATCTACAATTTGCGGCTTCGAATATGGCGTTTTATTAATGAACCCATAAAATCAGAAAAGTCGTTGATCCACCTAAAAATATTATTTTAGTAATTCCTTTTAGAAAACTACGTGTCAGTGACGGATTGATATTATAATTGCCTTGTTTTTCCTTCAAATTAAGTGCTTGTATATGGTATTATAATTAGCCGACTTCTTTGAAACTTTCAATTTGTGAAATTACAGAACTTAGTACGAAGTCAGGGTTAATTATACGTACCTACGCCCAAGTAATTATTGGTAGTTCCTACGTTATGCCTATAAACTATGCGAAAGTATATAAGCCTAATATAAGGAATTGGATGATGTCAACTGCATACTTTTTCAATAGGCAAATATTTAAATTGAAAAGTTATACGCTTGTAGATTGCTGTGTCGAATTTTCACGGTAACATTTCACCTTAACTGAAGTTATTAACACGTTTTCGGTGAATGAATGCAAACATCCCATTCGTGTTTCACTTTAATTTACATACGTGCCACTGCTCCTACGAAAATGCTATTTTGAACTTTATCACATTCACAGGTTATCACACCTTTACCTTTTCTTAAAATAAGCAATGAAGTCCATTGAAACTTTTCCACAAACAAATTAATATAGTATTATTTATAGATAACATGATATTAATCTTTTCCATTTTGTTAATAGGTACTCGTATAACGTAAGTTAAGATATTTTGATGCACAGGATAAAAACAAATTTCTTTAAAATCTAGGTATTTTATGGATTTTTTTGTAAAATGCTTTTTAAGGCGTTTTCTAGTGCACACACTTCCCGAAGCATTTTAGAAGGTCGTTTACGGTATAATTGTAAGTAAAATATTCGCAGATCTACATTATATTTGAATTCATGACCATTTATATTTTTAGATAAAAAACAATATCCAAAAATTTACAAATTATTTAATTTATTTTATTTTAGCTTTAAATTTGGTACCGTTTTGTTATTAAAAAAAATTTGGGCCCTATAAATAAATGGTTAGTCAATAAATCCAAACTGGCCGGTTCGGTATAGCGATGAACGTACATAGACCGGTACCGGTAGAAGCGCGTGCGCAGCGGGCGCGGTGCTGGGCGGGCGGCGCGGCCGGCGACGGGCTCTCACTGCGCGCCCGCTGCGCCGCGGCGCTCGCGCCAAAATTAACACACACGCATTATTATTTATTACCACATTTTCGGCTAGATTGTAAAATCAGATACCTCCTCAATGTGCCCGCCTGGAATGTTTTTTGGCAAAACATCGCAGCATTAAATCAGTTCCAGATATTTGTATTTATAACGCGAAAACTTTTTCATGCGCAATGTTTCTTATAATGTTTGAGTGTGGGTTATTTCTGTTCGAGACTGACATAACAGTTTGTTTTTTAATTATCTTATTTTTACCTATTGTATTTTGTAGATCCTATTGTCGAGTGAATTTGGCAACACGAATTTTGACTAGTATTTACTATCCTATAAAATTGTAAATATTTGTCGCTAAAACTTATTTTATATCGAATTAGCTGTTGTAAATTCGTGTAGAATTCAACGAAATACATTTCCTTAATAATAATCATAATTCTAAACTGTCATTTAAATAAAAGTAGTCTAAGTTACTTTTCTCAACACCAGGTATCTACCAGTAAAAGTCCCATCAAAATTGAATTAGTTGTTTCGAAGTCACTCAGTACAAACGCACAGATATAGCCACTAAAAAAACTTAAATATATTTTTTGCTGCATATACCAGATATGTACGTACATTCATATAATTTCAGTAATAAGCTGTCGTTTTACCAACGATGTAAGTATCTGCAATTCGTCGAAATCATTTTTTGACATTACAAACAGACCCATACATTTTTGTATAACTCTATAGATTATCTTTAATTTAATTGTGACACATAAGAATAATTTCTGCCATACCACTTCAAAATCGTGACATGACTAGTTACCATAGTCATTCAGGCAGTCTAATACATATGGCATTATGAAATGCTTTAAATTTTAGTACTCCTTTATCATTTTGAATGAGATTTTAAAAACTAGTAAAGAATATTCATAATATAAAAATATACAATCATCTAATTTATTCTTATTTACATGAAGGAGGTAAACGACTCAAAGATTGACTTTCGTTCAAGGTGATATGAGCAAACTCTTGTTTATGTAGGTATCCAACCACAATGTACACACTGATTCAATACATACGTATAAACAAAAATGTTCTTAAGGCCAGAGTTTATTGCTCTTGTCAAGATCTTAGAATAGGTGTTAGTAAAAAACACCGCACAAACAGATGAAAAAATGTGAAGCTAGAGCCAATTCATATGACTCAAATTGTTTAGCAGATTCAGATTTCAAATGGCAATTAGCTCTCAAGACGATACTTTCGCTTATGACCACTTTGATGTTATGTTACATGAGGTCACTAATTATTATTTCTTGACTGTGGGCGATTAAATATCTTGAAATAGGTCTGTTTCATAATATCTAATTACGCACATCTTTCCGTCGGGTGCACAATTAACAATGCAGCATGTGGCATTGACATTTTGTATGCATTTCTCAGAAGAAATGCAACAGAAAATAATTAAATCATATTGATCCGGGATTTGAACCTTATGAGGTACTTAATAGAAATCCCAAATAATAGATAAACCAATAATGTTTTATTTCAGAAACAACATTTTATTCGTTGTCTGAGAATGAAATTCTGATGAGATAAAAAGGTATAAGTAGATATTTATAAGTTTTTTTTTGTAGTGTGTGACGAGAAAATCAGTCAATGGGACATTACATACATACAATATCACCACGCCCGCACTCAAAAAGACACTGAATATACAGACAATTTGATTAATATATAAATAAATAAATATACCACAACATCACATTCATTGATCTGACTCCGAGCTAAATAGCTTAATAAGCACTTGTGGTACGAATATCAGATTCAATAGTGGTATAACAAATATATATTTAAATGTTAGATATTATTACCCAGACACATAACAAACACAAGTATTCATCACACGAATATTAGTCCTGGGTGGGGATCGAACTTCGATCGAAATTGTAAAGTAGTGACAAGTGGCTAGCTCGTCGCCTACACAATTATAAGTACATGTAACAAACAAGATCCAAATAACTTTAGACCCATCTCGATCCTTCCTGCACTTAACAAAGTGTTTGAAAAGACTATGAATGAACAATTTATTAGCCCACTTCATAAAGAATAAACTTTTCCATATTGAACAATACGGATTTACCAGAGGTCGTCCTACAACTGACGCAGGAATAGCTTTCTTGAAGCATATTTTTGGAGCCTGGGGGAAATCTCAGTGCTCTCGGTATTTTATGTGATCTGTCCAAAGCGTTTGATTGACTTCGCTCACCCGACTTTGATTTCTAAGCTTAAACATTACGGCGTTAATGATATAGCTTTAAAACTTATCATAGCCTACCTAGGTTCCAGAATACAAAAAGTTGACATAAATGGAATACTATCGTCAGGATCGCAGGTTAATATAGGGGTTCCCCAAGGATCTATATTAGGCCCTTTTTATTTCTAATCTATAATATAAAAATGAATCGCTAAATATGTTGCTAAGCGCAAATCTCGAGAACAGCTGAACCGAATTTACCAATTCTTTTTTAGTTGTATTTGTTATAATCAAGTGAAGGTTCTTATGAAAGAAAAAGATAATTTATGAAAGAAATAGATAAAAAAGTTGCGCGCTAAGTAAAAAAAAATGGGTATTGAAAATCCGAGAACGGGACTTACGAAGTGCGCCGGGTCAGCTAGTATATATAAATGATTTGCCTTTCTATTTAAAAGATCTTCGTAAGATTGTATTATTTGCTGTCGATACCTCTCTAATTTTTAATATTGACAGAACCAAAATTAACTTTGACGTTGTAAATGATGCTCTTTCAAGGGTCCATACTGATTTACAACCAATAACTTGCAATTAAATGCAAAAAAAATAAAATGTGTAAATTATGTTCTTCCAAAGGTAAGAAAATCGAATTTAAATTTGAAGTTAAATGGCGAAACTTTGGAACTGGTTGACTCGACTGTTTTTTTGGGGTTCACTTAGATTCAAAGCTTCAATGTAATAGTCAGATGACATCACTACCAGGGAAGCTCAGTTCTGCTATTTTTGCCATAAAAAGAATAAGACAGTTTACAGATATTTCAACTGCTCGTTTAGTTTATTTTAGTTACTCCATAGTGTATGTCTTATGGTATTCTACTATGGGGAAAGGCGGCTGAAATTCAAACCATTTTTATTCTTCAGAAACGAGCTACAATGCGAATGTGGAAGGATGTAGGAGCCGCGGAAGGCCCAGGCTCACCTACCACGACCAGATTGGTCGTGTATTAAAAGAAGGTGATGTTAGGAGTCATAAAAATCGTAGAGCTTGTATGAAAAGGATTATGAATGTTGAAGAGGCGAATGAGGTGTGTAAGGATCGTGCCATATGGCGTTCGGTTCTCTCTGCCTACCCCGCTAGGGAAGTGGCGTGAAGTTTAGTTAGTTAGTTAGTTAGAAACGAGCTATTAGATCTAATACAAACTTAATGCTAGAGATTCTCCTATGGATCTATTTAAGGAAATAGGAATTTTAACAGTTGTACAATTGCATTCTATACTTACATCAAATTATTCATCTGCTAACTAAAAAATGTGCTATTCATTATAAGAATACGAGGAACAGAAACAAAATCGCAGTACCGCGATTTAGGCTGCAAAGATTGTCATGCTGATTTATTAGGCAAAGTATACATAACTACAACAAAATTCCCGTAGACATTTTAAATCTACCCCTTGCGCAGTTTAAACAACGAATTAAGAATAACTAGTTAAAACACGACTGACGACTATTTTAATGATGAACAGTCTGGGATTAATTTTAATGTAATAAACTATACCTACACCACCTCGTACATTTACTGAATTCTGGTAGACTTTCTTTGTTGTTTTGTTTATTTTTTATTTTTTTTTATAATGATAGGAAAGCTTGAGTTGTCATGTTCACTCAATTGCTTTGGGGCGGTGACGTTATGTGACGGGTCGTTACATTCCCTCAAATATAGTCGAATAAAGCAATGGTTGACACATACATACGTCATTCTTGTGAACAAGTGCCACCATCAGAAGCTGGTCTGCTTCTGTTTACCTTTTACTCATAATAATACTGCCAGCCTGTATCTTCGACGAACATTAACTGTATGAACTGGTATAAAATAAAAATTAATATAATCTGTAAATTTTAATTTTTATATTCTATCTGGCATTGAAAAGAGTAACTACTTACCGAGTTTCTTGCCGGTTTCTTCTCTTTAGATGCGACATTCCAAACTGGTGGTAGATTCAAATTGTTCTATTTTGTACCTATTAATTAACGCTTTACAAGTTCTTTTTTGAGGCCTACGTAAATAAAGGAGTTTGAGTTTGATATACTTTTTTAAATCTCTTTTCTTTGTTTAAATCTAAATCCATAAATAGGTGAATTTATTTCTAGCACACAGTTAAACTACTTAGCACAGCTTATTTAGATTTTTACCCTAATTCAGTTGAAAGAAAGACAACTTGAATTTAAGTAATTACCTAGTAAGTACAACAATCTCTGACCCGTAGATTTTTCTTCTTCATAAGATTACAGTGTCCCTTAAATTGCGTGTACGTCACTGATTGAGTTGTGGTTAACACCGATTACTTCCATCCTATTGGGTTCCATATTTTTTTGCGGCATGTTAGATTTATTCCGGCGCCCATAGATTTGAGTTGTAAGGCTGCGAGCCACTACCGCTGCACCCGCTGACTTAATTTGCATTTGCAATTCAGATAGGACGTTATGTGGCAGTGAGTTTGCAATTTACATACCACATTCACGTATAGTTTACAAACTTATGGTCGCGACAAACTATTTAATTACAGCGGCCTGGACCTGACACCGCATTTTGTTTACAAAATGTAATTTAATCTAGTCTTTTTATTCCCGTGATCCTATTCTAGACTTCAAAACTTCAGGGACTTCCGTCCGTTCAAGTTTTGCTATTCAAAATGAAATATGAAACTCGGCGAAGGAATTACTTAACTCAAATTAATGTGCTTTTTAGTTAGACCTATTCTCACAGCTAAATTAAATTATCACAGCATTTAAAAGCATTTTGCGTGGGTTTTGTACGTGTAAACTACCGTGATTAAAGCTCTTTTTAGATGTATTTTGGATACCTACTCTTCACCATAACAGGCTGGATATGTCTACATGTGTGAATTGAACACTTTTACCGTAAACAAACAAATATAAATACTTATATTATACGTAGTGCATATAAGATTGCTATTCTCAATTCACCGTTCGTTTCACGGATAATACAAAATACACAGATTAATTATTTATAAGGAAGAAGCAATAAGTATGTTAGTCATTACTTATTATTAATGATTATCGTGTCGGGGCACCAATCACGTTAGCAACGTTGAATAGTATGCATATTTACTATTACGGAGGTGAAACAGTTTGGTATTCCGCTAACATAATACCATGCGAGCGATTTAATCAACTGCCTGTTGCTGCGCCGCGCGGTCAGCGCTCGGAGCTTTCTCCCTTTTTCCTGCATCAAACGAAATACACTTAATCATTCCGGTGACGTGTTGAGGAATAACATTTGATCAAAGTTCGAGAGTGTTCGAGACAACTTCGTATTTCATACTTTGAAATATTGTACGTGTTATTGAATGGATGTAACTGTAACATATAAGTTTCTATTTGTGTGAAATCGAGAAAAATATAAATGTAATAAGCCCTATACATATAAATAGACATTGAATTTACAGGTTAATATTTGTGCGCTGATCGGGAATTTGGATATACCAGTCTACCTCTCGTTACGCCCCATTCGGTAAGTCTATTTACATTCATTTTAATATAAGAACTTCGCATTTTGATTATGTTTACCAAACATGGCGCTCTATTTTTCTCATCTAAGTGCTTCCTACTTATTCCAGAAAGCGGTCCACCTAAAAGGGGATCTACCTACGCTAACCGTTATGTAAGCGCCGAAGCTGAATAGACACCACAATAAAAGAGGGTTTTTAATGAATGCGTGATTTTTCACTGTCAAAATTTCACAATCGTTACATTTCGAATGTGTTGGAATAAAGTGTGTCGAGCGTCGCGGCGGCAGCGGGCGCGGGCGCGGGCGACGGCGGATCGAAGCGCGGGCGACGCGAGGCGACGCGACGCGCGAATCTGATCCGCGGCCGAGCGGTTGAAACGATGCCAGGCGCCGACCTACCAAAATAATTTTCATCTTCGTGCACTCATCAGCGGCCTCTACGAACAGTATCGAGATTGCACTCGGATCTTCTATGTAGGTTACCTATAAACAACTCTATAGAATTGGTTGCATTTAGAAATCTGCTATGGTACCGATTATTATAGAGACAACAATTTGTTACATTTAAAACGACACATACATACGTGTTGGTAATATTAGTAATGTGTTTATAATAGGTATCGGAGTTATGTCTTCGATTCTGGTATATATTTATGTGAAACTAGCTTCTGCCCGCGGCTTCGCTCGAGTGGTACATCGATGAAACATAGCCTACTTATATGTTATTCGGGTGTATAGATGAGCTATATATAGAATACTATATAATCCATTGAGTAGTTTTTTTATGAAAGAGTAACAAACATCCATCGATACATACAAACTTTCGCATTTATAATATTAGTAGGATGTTAAATTTTACTTGTTCGAAGATAAAAAAATATATCACTTAGTTGAAAATAATGTAGGTTAATTAATACACATTATATTGATGTAAGTAGCGTTGAGCCTGTAAGTTTATACTGCCTGGTTTCTAATTTAGAGAGAAAAAATCCAGAAATAAAGGTTACATACGTAAAAAGCCTTGTACCTTACCTTACGGGCTAGGAAACGTTTACTTAGACATTCTCCACGCGAGGATAAATCCGGGGTAAATTGGACGGAACGGTACACCGCCCAAAAGGCTATAGGTTCATTCATGCCCGCCCTATTATGGTGGTGCCTACGAGCACAATCTTCATTAACGTTCTGGAAATAAAATGTTTATTAGGGCTATGAATAATAAAGTCAATATCACAAGCATTTGTGGGCGGCTAACATATTTATCTGAATATAAAACAAAGCCGTGCGGAGCGGAGAGCGCGGAGATATTTACGCGACGTGTCGCCGGCGAGGTTGCGGCACAACAAAACTCCGCTTAATGTTCCCGACTTTCTCCTGAGTCGCGATTAAGTTCCAACTACTGCTATAACCGCCCTCTTGAGAAATCGCCCCCTTATTTACTGTCCGCAACTGGGGCGACATTTAATTTCATTCGGGATTTCATCAGGCGTGCTCGTGCTCTGTATATTTTCATACAAATATCTGCTCCCGGAGTTTGTTTATCTAAACTAGATAACCGTAATCCCGCAGTCAAGGTCCCAACCCGGTATTCTGGTCAGGTATTCTAGTGATGAGGATTCATTTCATTCCCTTTCTATGGGGTTATAGTAAAATATATTTAGCTATTATGTAAACTTACCAGTATATAGTTAACTTCCATCACACTTATACTACAGGCATACTCACTTAATATTATCATACTAATAGACCAATTTGTATCTATCCGACGATAAAAATTATACAAGACGATATTGACCTTTTCCGACGCTTAAAAGGTTGTGTTATCGTAGCTTAATATAAAACAAATAGTTGCGTGTATCAGTCCCTCCTCCCCGCCGGGGTCCTCGGTTTGTCGTACCGGGGGGACTTAAAAAGCCCTGGATTTGGACCATCCAATGACTAAGGGGGACCTCGAAGTGGGCCGCGACTGGTGCCTTTCCAGGAAGTCGTGGCACCGGTCACAGCTTTGCCCGACGAGACGCTTTCCGCGTGTCCCTCTTATATAGCAGAGGGCACAGCGCGAGAGTGTGCCCACGACGCCGGTCACTGGGACGATCGGCGTCTGATTCCACGTCTCGACGTTGCGCGCGTGCTCGGTGTAGTGCATCCGACGCCTAACGACTGTGGGGTGCACAACATCGACCAACGCCGCACGAGGTGAGCCGCGCAGTGCGGCACGCGCACTATCGGAGAAGTTGCCGTATATTCCCGGTTGTGGGGATACTGGCTCCTCCGGAGCTGCGCCTCGGGAGGCCATATTGGGGTTTTGTCGGTTCGAGTCCGACACACCGCCCTCTGTTTCCCCAAGCAGACGGTGACGGCTCGTGGGAGTTTCCTGAATAAAAAAAAAAATATCAGTGCTAGAATTGAAACTGTGTGCTTTTCAGAACTACATACTTAACAGTGGAGGCTTAATTTCTATTTGTAGAACTCTGATAAACTAGTCAATAAGTAAGATCTCAAAAAACGGTTGCGGATTTTGTACGGAGCGGTTCTCTGCGCTGATTGGTCCATTAGGTCCTACTCACCTGTCAAGGGATCAATGATCACCCACTAGTTATGGTAGAGGACTAATAGGCGTCGTACCTATTTGGTTTGTCGGTTCTCTTCATACCATATATATTATCTATGCGGTCTATTTTGGCGTTCACAATGCGACCTTATGTAATTATGAAATTATTAAAATATAATTGCTATTAAAATTTAGATGACTCTCGACGTTAAAGGAAAGTATCTCGTATCTCATCCTATTCCAAGAAAGTTGCCGGCAGTTATCGAATCAGGTCGCGACTTAAATGGTTTTCACTTAGATTGTTGTAAAAAAAACAATCGCTACTTGTTTTCATACTTCCAGCCCACACAAGTTTGGTCTTCTTTTTAGTTAGGTAGATAATTATAATAAACTGTGGCAAAAGATTAGAATAACAAGCCCATGTAATGTTTTTGCTCTTTGTTCGATTCTCATTAATTAATTTTGTCTTAGGAATCTCATCTTCACTTTAAGGGAAGTATAGGTGGATAGGAACAATACACGAGATATTTTTAGGTATTATATTTGAAATTGTTCATGATAGCAAACAAATGTATCTAACTAATAGCTACAGAGTAGATTCTTGGTTATCAATATGAACTCATAGAAATACACACGAGGAGGGAGTACATTTTTAAAATACATTGACTTTGTTTTGTAAAGGTGATTGAAGTAACCAGATAGTGGTTTTCTTTGATTAAGATGAAATCTTTTATTTTCATAACAACAAAAATACAACCGTGTTTTTTTTCATTACTGTCTTGTTAATGCTAATTAATTTATAAAAAAATATAAATAAATAAAACTAAGGTGACGGTAATGTCAAAATAAAAAGTTGAGTTATGGGAAATGGGGAATATCGAATAGTTTTTATATTCATAAAAAATAAGCTACCGTGATAACTAATTCGGCGCGGGCGAAGTCGCGGGAAAGATTTAGTAGTGAGTCGCGGACAACAAATAGTTATATAATAATACAATAGAAATAGAAATATGCCTCAAATACTAAAACTATATTTTTCTTCCGCCAATAAATGCACCGGATTTATTGCAAATAATAATGGCTCAACATTCGTCGTTAAACGTTGTTATTTTATCTCCACGCGAGTATCTATCGGGACAGAACATGAAACTGAATTGTGAAAATAAAAAATATGCATAAACCGGTAACATTGTAATATAAAAGGCTTTGATCTATTTCTACATGAAAGGTTGATAAAGTGAACGCTTTTCTATAGTTGTTGCATCCATGTTTTAACGCAATTCAGAGCTTGTCGTATTATTCATTCGTCGTAGCGGATATAAATTGTGTTTTATTTTTATATTATCTATAGAATGGTAAGTTCCATAATTATATTGTCTGGTATGTGTAGAAGGGTGATTATTTTTTAATTTATCGTGAATGTTGGATCTAAAGAGACTACACCTACTTGAATATATTTACAGACTAAGCATTTCATAGTCTTCATCATCTTATCTTCCTAGCGTTATGTCCCGTGGTTAGACGGGGTCAGCTTAGACCATGATCCAGGATTTAGCGAATCTGGTAATTACATTGAAGCGACTGCCGATCTAACATTCGTAAACTATTGATATTTTTTACTACTTTGGGTCATGGTTACAAATCCAAAGTTGTTTGAATTTGCAGGTTTCATCACGATGTTTTCCCTCACCGCCTAGCTAGTGGTATAAATACGTACATAGATTTGAAAAATATAGAGGTACTCTCGGGTTGGAACCCACACCCCTCGGTTTACATCGGTTTACCTTACCATTGAGCTACCCCGCTCAGCAGCAACATTTCATAGTCTTATTTGGTCTTAATATTACTCGTGCCTTAAGTCAGTACCTTGAAACAGAACGATTAGTAAAGGTCACAAATAAATTTATTATTTAGACATATCCACTGGCTTTTGTAGAAGCCGGTAATTATAGTGACTAATCATAAATGATGAATAGATATATAATATAATATCATCCCAAATACGAACATTTTTTTATGAATTAACCGTGGTGTTTGGACTTGCATGAATTAAAATTATAATTATTTTAATTTTCAGCATATCAATTATATCATCGACTCTAAATTTAAGCTTACTTTATCACAATTGTCTCTTTTTAAATGTACCGGCTGGGCCATTTTGAGACAGACAGACAGCAATATAGTTTACTTTGGCTATAGTTAATATACCTAGGTGCTGGGTGGATCTTCAAAATACGCGAACGGAATTTAAAAAAGGTATCTAATCAAAGCTATATTAAATTACACCCTCCTTTCCATTACCCTTCACCGAATTGACGTCACTATTACTAAAGACCCAAACATGAGATATCTGTGACCTCGATTATTTGTAGTGTGTAGCATTCTGACATGGACGAACAATGGTATTTATAGATCATCGGTGTTCGATATTAATATAATCATTATAGGTCAAGCGACACCACTAGCTATAAATAGAGGCTACTCAAAGTTTATAGAAATAATCTGTGCAGGGATCTCGTTACGTTCGAGATAAAAAAAATGTCATTTTAAAATAATGCGTTCTGTTTTATGAAGTAACAATGAAGCTTTAACCTTGTCAAAATAAAAAGCAAACATTTTGGTAAGACTATGAAAGCAAGATAAATTAAAATAAAATTATCTACTTAGCAGCTTTTTTGTACATTCTTGACTTTTTCAGGCAAGACGTAAATTGGGTCAATTAATTGAGTAACTCGACGGACACTTTTTGGTGGTTGTGCGAATACGGTCACGATTACAACACTTCCAAAATCACCAACTTTCGAAATAGAAACTCATATTTTATTTATGTATATCTACTTACGTATTAAATTTTCTCTATGCTTTCATTAAAATGGGACGAATGTTTCGATAGTAACTGCCTCTTAAATTCTAATAAAATAGTACATTTGATTTCGTTGATGATGATGATGATGATGATGGATGTAAAATTGATTAATTATTTCGGTACCTAAATTCTGTAAACTACCTCATTATAATAATATAATAAGTACGTATACTTTATAGATATTGCTCTGTTTTAATGTGATTAATACAGAAATCCTCGAATCCGGTAATAATCAAAATAAGTTTGTTTTGTTATTTTAAAGGACAACGGAAATAAACACAAAAGCATCTACCCTAAACCCATATACGGTCCCCGTTACTTGATGGGGTAAACGTGTGAAATTATTTTAATGGGTTTTAAATGTTGAGCGTGTTTGTAATGTTGTTCTAAATTTGTGTTTCTGAATTTATATTAGGACCTAAAAGATTATATTGTTACCTATATGTTGTTGTTTATGAGTGTTTATTAGCTACTTAACCTTTAAGCATTGAAGGTTGTAAATGAAATTTGGCAAACTTGATTAGATGAATGATGACATAATTTCTTTATATAATAAATAATAATAGAATTAGAGATGGAAGGTACTCCGCTGATATAGAAAGAAGAGTGAATGCAGGAATACGGTGAATGGAGCGTTAGGAAAACTTCTAGGCAATAAAGTCTAAAGCCAGAAGGCCCAGCTCGCTATATATATACAATGCGGTGCTGATTCCTACGCTAACATATGGAAGCGTGAGTTGGGTATGGCAGAAAGAGCATGAAAGTAGAATAAACGCGGTCGAGATGCGTGCGCTGCAGAAAATCTGCGGTATATCGCTTACAGACTGCGTTCGGAATGATGATGTAAGAAAGAGAGTCAGTCTGAAGGACAGCGTCGGAGTCAAGGTAATAAGAGGCATGCTCCGGTGGTTCGGACATGTGGAAAGAATGGATGACGAAAGATTGACTAAACAGATACCTATACAATGCAAAGGTGGAAGGATGTAGGAGCCGCGGAAGGCCCAGCCTCACCTACCATGACCAGATTGGTCGTGTATTAATAGAAGGTGATGAAATGAAATGAAATAATTTATTCTGCAAGTGGATTCATAACAAATTCTTTTGCACGTCAAAAATTTTTTTGCCCCACCAGCACCTCGACGTGAATGGCCTGATATTAGGAGGAGTCATAAAAACCGTAGAGCTTGTATGAAAAGGATTATGAATGTTGAAGAGGCGAGTGAGGTGTGTAAGGATCGTGCCATATGGCGTTCGGTTCTCTCTGCCTACCCCGCTAGGAAAGTTTCGTGAAGTTTAGTTAGTTAGTTATAAATAATAATTTCCCTAGACGTTGTTAGTGTCAAAAATTTTAACATTTTGTAAGTTCAAAAATATGTATGTATTGATTATAGTTTTATTTTTACTTAAAACTATAAAATAATAACGTATACACCTGACTCGATTATTAGTTCAATTTGGTTTAAGGAGGTCATGACATATTGTACTCTGCTTAACCCTTAAAGGTAAGCAATACATGTATTTATGTGTTGCTTACCTTTAAGTTTTAAACAATAAACCCAGCACTGCTTTTTTGATTATAATCCAACGATCGAACGAGTCTTTAATTTGTTAGGCTGTTAATGTAACACTAGCGTGAACATGGTCTTAAGGTCTGAAAACAATTTAAACATATTTTCGTTCTATAGGGTATGTTTGTCATCAATTAAGACTCATTCTGCTTTGGATGAGCTGTTATGAAGACATCGCCTGTGGCGCGCAAGGATGGCACAGGCAATCGCGTTATAAGTCCGAAGGAATCATCGGACACAGACTTGTGTTGACTGCAAAATAGTACTCTCACCAAATAGTAGTAATCACGAAACACCTAGCCAATGCCGACTTAGGAATTTCGCATCTCCTCAGTGAAAGAAATACCAAGACGTTGTAGCTGGCCGATTCTGACTTGGTAATTTCGTCTCTTAGTGAAAGTACCTCCATCACGTTTTAATAAATAACTGGTTGAATATAAATTTAATAAGGTGACGTACCCACGAAGCAGCAATAAACGTTTTCCACAAAGTAAACGCGCTTTTTGAGCTCCCGACGATGCGGCTGATTACATGCGCTGTCAATCGCCCGTCATGCGCAGCCTTTACACATTACTGCGACGAGTTGTTGTAGTACTTGCGATGAGTATTTTGATGCACACTTACCGTGATGAACTCTTAACACTGTATTTAAACATGTTTTTAATTATATAGTCAAAGTAGCGCGAATTTATCTGCATAAATTGCAAGGTTAAGGTGGAGTTGTACCTACTTAATACAAAGACACACTTATTACGAGTATATTGAGATATATTAAAAAGTGATATTTGTGATCTTATTTTATGCAAGAATTCTCTAAATTATCTTTACTGTGATTAAGGTTATAAACATTTTAAAACAAAAGGGGGAATACAATGTAAATTGTAATAATATGTGTAATTAAAATATAAGGGAAGGAAAGAAAATTAAGGTTCAAAAAGTCGGAATTATGTCAGTCAAAATTGTATACTTACTACCCTTTATTAAAACTTAATTAAAATAAAAGTACTTAATTGCCACTATTTCGCGTCCAAAATTCAGTGTTTTGTATGTTGTAATGCATTTATACAATTTCGTAAAAAAATAAAGACTGCAACTTGCGATATCAAAAAGTTCTATTAATAAACAAAGTGCTATCAATAACACATTTTTTATGGATAATGAAGTATTGTTAGATTTATGTTTATATTTAAAAGAAGGAAAACCTACAGGTAACGATTAAGTACGTTCAGTTTTAAACTGCATAAAAATCCTCTAAACCACGCTCGTGCGTGGTTGATCGTTTTGACGCTTATACAAGGCGATTAAATTGCAAACTCTCTTTTTGGGTCAGGCTCTGAAAGGTCAGAAGTGACACAAAATGACTGCAACAGTTCAGTAACTAAGCTACCTACATGTTTTAGGTACACGTTAAACTAGTGCGGAATGCGTTCTGGAGTCCTTGTAGTATGTAGCTTGCGGCGTGGCATCTCTGGGGGCAGAAACAAGGAATCTATTTTGAGCTGAATTGGATCGAGTTCTGAACAACCGTAGCATTTACGAAAGAGTAAGTAGCTTAACTTCCGCAGGGTAAGTTCCGATGAGCTACTTTCCTAGTACCTACCCACTCTGAGAAACTTACTACAATGTCGAACATAGTACATGCCGTACAAATGCGAGTATATGAAACTTGAAAGCCTTAATGAGATACTGACATATATGATTAATGCTGTATATCTGACACGTGTAAAGCGATAGCGTAAACATAAGATGATGTTGGGGGGGGGGGGGGACCTCAAGGTAGGCCGCGACTGGTGCCTTGCCAGTCAGTCGCGGCACCAGCCACAGCTTTACCTGCGGCCGGACTTGGATTGCCGAGGAATAGGAGGAGCTGGGTGTTGTCTTTGCCCGCTACCCTATCCTCGGCAACCCCAGCAGGGGCGCACTACCGATTTTACTTGTTTATCTTAATTTACAACGTGTAAATCAAAAATGGATAAATTAATCGGAGGGATTAATGTTTAGTTCCGCAAATAGTGATCAATATTGATGTATATTATAAAAGCTTTTGGTATTTGTTTGAAAGTTTAATTACCTCTACGTCACACATATGAAATGTGTACCGCTACCTGGTATTCACAGGGAATTGAAAACGCCCCATGTGATGAAAGCGGAAAGTAATTAATTTTATAGATGAGCTTTATTAAAAAGAGAAATAAACAATTTTCCCCAAGGGTTCTGTTCCGTAATAATCAAATTTTATTTTGAATGATGTCGAAATCAAAGCTTAATTTTGGACAGGAACTCATCTCGGAAATTGTTCAAGTTCAAACTCGTTGTTAAATTGTAGTACAAAGAAGTTGAACGGTTTAATTTTGTTTGTATTTAATAACGGAGAGCGCAACACACAGTGCAACGAGGCTTTGTTCAGACAAGGCGCACGTAGGCGTAAATAACAACTAAATATTATCTCTGTACGCGTACTGGGCACACGTGAGCGGCGCCGGCGCTAGTGTTGCGCAATATTCACTGTTTCTATTTAACGAAAGGTTGTCGAATACAAATAGTAAGTATTACTTACGTACATACTAGGTGTATCTACTATTGAGTTAAGACTTAGCACTATAGTACTCCACTCCAGTTAAAACAATCATTGCAGTTTCAGTAGTAATTGTGTACAAAAGAAAATTTTAACAGAGCTCGAGTTCGAGCGCCTCTTGCCGAGACTGAAGTGCTATCGCAACCGTTTGCAAAATGTTTTATTAGGCATGTATTTGGGTCATATAAGCTCAAACATTAGGCAGGCAGGTAACATTGCGTTTTTAAAATGATACCAGGCTTCTTTTTATCTGCTTGTGAGTATTCACATACATGTGTATGTGAATACTCACAATATCCAATACTAATGTTAGTATTTGGATAAACGTTATGGTTTGGTGTCCCGTTTCTCTCACTTTACCCTTTACATATATCAGACTAGCTTCTGCCCGCGGCTTTGCTTGCGTGGTACATCGATATTTCATAGCCTATATGTTATTCGGGTATATAAGCTATATTATTGTAAAGTTTCATTAAAATCCATTCAGTAGTTTTTGCTTGAAAGAGTAACAAACATCCATCCATACTTACAAACTTTGGCGTTTATAATATTAGTAGGGATATTAGTTTCACATTAACCACTCGGGTTCTCTACATATACGAGTATGATGTACGGGGTTCGCTAGAGTTGCAATGCGCTTACACTATGATCACAGTATTTACTCACTTCACATTTTTAGGATTATTTTTGTTGTTTCGTATGTAGTAAAAATTATTATGGCCAAAGTGAGATGAAGCGCTTGCCAATTTCTATCGATAAAATATAATCATCGATACCCGGGCAAAATTTACCGTTTCGCAACACAAGCGTGTGTTTGTGTTTATGAGCCGTGCTGAGTTATAAGGTAGTTGTTCAAATGTCACCCTCGTTAAGGAAAGGTTTGCAAGCGAGGAAACTTCAAACAACCCAACGGCAGAAGCGAATCAAGTCGAGATGTTGACGCGGATTGGTCCAGAGGTCTCCTCAATTAGAGTATCCTTCACAGGAAATGCTTAATTTTGTAAATAGATACCTCGAGGCCAATTGCCTACATTGTGGGTACATGATAGACGTAACTCCCGCATTGAATTTTTATAAGGTAAACGAAGTTATTGTACTATATTTAGATATATTGAACAAAGATTATTCTTTAATTGCATCGTAGGTTTGCTATTTGTACGAGTATAACTTTCATTTAGAAACGGCGTGGATTGCATTATACTTTTTCTTTTTTTCATAGGATTCGTTAAAAATAATAATAACGGTAACCTCCTTATCGATTTCGCTTACGGCGGCCAATCTCAACGAGAACTAGCCAGCTACACAGGAGATTTATAGTGCACAAGTGTCTGTGCAAACACAGGTGCACTCTCTGTTCCTTCACTCTCATAGTCCGGTGAAACGGCAGACCGACGTGACCGGAGAGAGTTCAGGCGCAGGATCATCGGCTAAACGTGCTTTCCGGGGCACGGGGGTAAATTTTTGGCCCGACCCGGGATTTAAACTTAGTCCTTAGGCGGCGTATGCTACCACTAGACTCATGAGGCAGTCAAAATAAACCACTAATAAAAATGTGGTAGTATCTTCTTCCTGAATTGCTGTTGATAATAAGTGGGTTGCATAGTGAGAATAGAGAATGTAATATAAAACTTACTTCATGGTTAAAGTGTCTAAATTATGATGAAACTGAAAATGTTATAAATTTATGTTCAAGATGATGGTTAATTTAAATCATGCAAACAAAACATGCGCGTGCACACACACACACACACACACACACACACACACACACAGTCGAATATTCTATAATTAAACAGTTTTGTAGCTATTATCATCTTTGGTTTCTAGCATCTTATGTTTCTGTTTTCTAATTCTATTAATCAAATAGCAATAGGATAATGTTTCTACTTATGTTTAATTTAAGGTATTTAAATATGATTATATAGTTAAGGAAGAGTGGCTCCCTCTGACACAGGTGCTATTGTGTACCTAAAAGAGGTAATCTACAACTGTTTGTAAATGCTCACATACCTGAAATGAATAAACATTTATTTTATTTTATTTTTATGCATAGTGTATATCTAACATGAAAAAATATAGATATAATAATAGGGTTAACTTACAGTTGATATAGTTTTGTCGGCTTCTTATGAGTAATACGAGAATGATTATAAATGTATGATATTTACAATCATACAGTTACTACACCTACATTCGAAAAACTGTGCAAAAAGTTAATCTTACGTCAAATTTCATATAAAATTTTGATAACATGATTTGTTGCTGCAAAATTGCTCTATTGTGTGAACTATCAACATTAGTTCAGTTAGGCAACGTGTTGTTATCTAAGACAATATTCTGCACTTCCTCCATTAAGTGAAGACAATGTAAGTGCTCGAGTCAATTACGCCAGAAGCACTCAATGTGCATTGTTGTCTACCACGCCCGTTCAAAATCACCATTCAATTTAAAAACAAAACGCGTAGACACCAGACGCAAGTATCGATGTCACAATAAAATTGCTGCGTCACTGGACTTTTGGATTTCACCTTCAAGTATTAGGCTATTAAGTATAAAGAAGTTTATTTCTTCCCGTTCACAATAACATTGGAAAATCTCCCCTAAGTCTCGCAAGTCCGGAGTTTCCAATGGGACTTAATCTCGAACACTAAATTAAATACTATTTTATTTCTTTCCTTTGTGTGTATATTTACGACTGGGTTGTTACGTTTGTAGTGGTGGTCTGCAGAGTTATTGTAGTTTCCCACTCATTGCTATGATATTTTTATTTATTTACGAAGCCACCCGAACTATGCTGGCTTGAAAATGCCAAATAAAATAACGAATACGTAGAACTGAAAATTTAATATATGGGAATATAATAATGAAAGTTTAAATTAGTTTTACAAAACTAAAACTATATTCGCCGTTAAAAATAGATTGTAATCTGATCACAAATATAAGTTAAGTTATTGAGTACGCATATAACTAAACAATATCGATAAAATATATTCACAGAAACTTATGAACAGTATAACAGTGGTTATCTGTTAAACAAATAGTAACAGATATCTTTTAAATATGTTTACAATGTGTAATGAGCATTGAGATAAATAAACTGAGCATAACTTCTAATTCATATGGTCATATGATTGATTTGTATCCATTAGTAGCGAGGTTAAAGCGACACAATAATTACGCCAACAATAATTAACAGCCTGTTTAACCACCTATATCCAAAAATCAAACTGGTTTGGGTTTAACGTTAAACCGGCCAAGTGCGAGTTGGACTCGCGCACGTAGGGTTCCGTACCACTATACATCTAAATAAATGTTTTTCTTTATTCTTTATTATATTGGAGTTGATTGATGATTGATGAAAGGTAAAATGCGGTTTACAATTTATAACGTATTAAAAAAAAACTAATTATTAGATCTCGTTCAAACCAATTTTCGGTGGAAGTTGGCATGGTAATGTACATCATATATTATTTTTACATTTATTTCATTTATTTTAGAAGTTACGGGGGGACGACGACACATTTTTCCACTTTGGAAGCGTCTCTCGCGCAAACTATTCAGTTTAGAAAAAAATTATATTAGAAACCTCAATATCATTTTTGAAGACCTATCCATAGATACAACACACATATGGGTTTGATGAAATAAAAAAAAATTAAGTTTCAGTTCTAAGTATGGGGAACCCCAAAAATTTATTGTTTTTCTTCTATTTTTGTATGAAAATCTTAATGCGGTTCACCGAATACATCTACTTACCAAGTTTCCACAGTATAGCTCTTATAGTTACGGAAAAAAGTGGCTGTGACATACGGATGGACAGACGGACGGACAGATATGACGAATCCATAAGGGTTCCGTTTTTTGCCATTCGGCTACGGAACCCTAAAAAGTATTGTCAAGTGGCTAGATCGTCGCCTACAAATCGCAACTCCAATACTCGAGATATAAAATATGTAATATTAACGAATAAATAAACTACTCACGTCTAATAAGCATTAGACTTGGTTGTTTATCAACATGAGCATGTTCCTGAAGTACATAATAAGTAATACGTTATTGAAAAGATTTTTAAGTTTAACAAAATTTTAGAATCAGTTAATAGTTACATAGTCTGATGTTTTGTTAAACGATTAGCTAGACTTAGCATTTTCAAGTAATGTAGGAGTAAATAATTTTTTTTTAGGTTCTCTTAAATATCAACAGTACGGCTTGGATCACGATGTAATACTAATTGCTTAATTAGGTATTTGCAGCTAAAGCTTGGTGCCGGGAGGCACGTAATAAGCTGCTTCCGTTACAAGCGCAGTTTGTACCACTCCACGGCGTCAGTGCTGTAATTCACAGCTTAATTTGCAATACGAGCTGTTTGATATTTGCTAGCGCATCCGATGCGCCTAAGTGCCCAAGTTGCCTCAATATTAGTGCTTTCTGTCTTTGGTATCTAACATATATTTTATTATTCTTTGAGCATACAGCTAGGAAAGACCATGATAGTTAAGGGGCCGATCATTTAAACGTAAGATCTCGGTAATCTAAGTGCTGATCATTGAAATGGTCAGATTAAATTAACCGATTGGTAAATTATTAAGTAACCAATTTGTGGATTTTCGGTAATGAAGTTGGGAAATAGGCGATCACATTTTAAAAATATCCGTAATGTACCTACTTTATTCGACTGTTACCTTCTATTAAAATGTTGAATAATCTGACTTTAATTAAATAAGGACCCGTAACTACGTGTTAGTTGTTCTGCAATGCTAACAAATATAATATTTTTTTAAGTGCTATAAAATGTGTTGAAACTGGTGAGCTTCATTATGCATAATGCATGATAATATATATGTCAATAGAAATGTAAACATAACAGTTTGTCATGTTGGTTAGAGACTAAAAAAATATGTAACATCTATGTTTCTTGCTTACAGCCAGTGGCGGATTTACCCTAAGGCCCAGTAGGCCCGGGCCCAGGGCGGCCAGATATTAGAGGTGGCCAATCGTAATAAAAATTAAGTGATGACGCTTTAGTACTGAAAGTTACGGCCTGGGGCCTAGGGCGGCCAAGACTGTAAATCCGCCACTGCTTACAGCCAGGATCATGGGCGACGCCGACGAACAGGATTTAACGCTAGGAAGATGATTATAATAATAATAATTATGCATATAGCGTTTGATTCGTTAATTATAAAAGAAAATATTTTCATATTTCTTTATAAAGTCACATCCGTAATCTCCGGAGGGGGAAGCAGAGTCAAAGTTGGCACACTTTTTTTAAAATTCCAGTCCATTATATCACCATCATCATCATGGAACAAATATATCGCCATTGGATATCGGAAAAATAAATATAGGACAAAAATATTGCGTAGACCATTGCTTTCACTTTAGCTGCCACTTTCTCTACGCAATTTCCTTCATTAATAAGTGATTTCTTCCTATTTCTGTTGGCGATTTGACACTCGAGTGTTTCGGATGAATGATGAATGATTGCTTGTCATCTGTGTTTATTTATGACGTAATATTAACAACAACTTGTTCTGTTTGTAAGTACCTAATTATCCAAATTCAGAGTAATTATTTATAAAATGGTTATAATATGTTCGAGGCTTCGATGCAGATAAGTCGATTTATGTGGGTCGTAGTTATACCACAAATAGGTAATTTTATTCAGAATTACAGCTTCAACAGATCATCATGAACAGATCAACAGGCAAATAAATTATGATAAGGATGATTTTGAAATGTAATCGCCCGTTTCCTAACGACTTTAAACTTTTTACTACGTTTACTTTAAATTGTATTGTTTACTGGCCGTGCCCGCGGTTTCTCCCACGTTTATGGTTAATGTTATGTAGCCTATAGCCTTCCTCGATGAATTAGCTATACAACACGAAAATATTTTTTCAATTCGGACCATATGTTCTGAGATTAGCGCGTTCAAGCAAACAAACATATAAACTCTTCAGCTTTATATATTAGTATAAGATATAAGATTATTATCTGATTATTATTAATCGCTCGCGGCGTAGCCCGCGTGTACATTGTTTCAGTAGTTATCGTTGGCCATTAAACCTAATTAGGTGCATTCCCGCGTTCTACGGCTTTTTATGTTCTCAGTTACTTATTAGCACAACCATTATCATGTTATTTGTTAATTGTAGGTATATGTGGCCTGAGTTATGTATATAAATAAATAATAATAAACAAATACCCAACTACATTACATACATTGATCTGATTCCGAAATTTAAGTAGCTTAAGCAGTTGTGTTACGGATATTAGTATCAACAGAGGTAGTACAAATATAAATACTAATATTTAAGTTTTGTGGCAGACACAGAACTAACACAAGTATTCATCACACGAATTTATCCTGGGTGGGGGATCGAATCAAACCCATAACTGTTGGCGCATGAGGCAGGGTCACTACCGAATGCGCCATCGAGCCAGTCAAAAATATCATCTTATTAGATGCCTATTTACACTAATATTATATGGCTGGCCCGTTGGTCGAGTGGTCAGAGACCCTGACCACGAAACCAAGGGTCGTGTGTTCGAATCCCGCTTGGGGCAAATGTTTCGTGTGATGAACATGGACATTTGTACTCGAGTCATGGATGTTTATAAACGTATTTAAGTATGTCTATCCGTTCGCCTAGTATCCATAGCACAAGCATAAGCTTAGTTTGGGACTAGGGAATTGGTGTGTCAGTCTGGAGAATTAAAAAAAAAAAATTAAAAAAAAAGTAGTAATATAGGCTATATTATCCCTATATTTCTACGAGAACGGGAACCACGCGGCTGAAACTGCGGGGCGCTGCTATATCATATAAAGAAGGCACGTCGATCTATTATAAATATATAAACAAAGCATTTTATTTATATAGAGTTTAGAAGTCATACAATCATAATGTTATGTTCAGCGTTTATGCTAAAGTTTGTTATTATGCAATGTATGTAATTGTGTATATTTAAATTAAATTAAACGCTCTACTAACTTTGGATGGTGTTCATAATGGAAAATGTCGCCATCTTTACCGTAACTGCTCTACAATAATTATGTGATGTAATAGTAACCATATTACAGCTCAACAGTTTCTGGGTGTAATCACGCGGATGTTTAGTTTAGATTTTACTATGTTGTAATAAAGCAAATTTATAATGTTAATACATATCTACTCATATTACTAATATATACTAATATATTAAAGCTGAGGAGTTTGTTTGTTTGCTTGAACGCGCTAATCTCAGGAACTACAGGTCCGATTTGAAAAAGTATTTCAGCATTAGACAGCCCATTTATAGAGTAAGGCTGTAGATTATATAAAATTAACCATAAACGTGAGTGAAACCGCGAAATAATATTTTATGTACCACAGCTATGTGGTTCATATCTGCCCTGGCGGGAAGGCTTAGTTCAGCTGCATACGCAGATAGGAAAATAATATAAGGCAACTGACTGATATTGAAACGGCAAAGCTTGTTTATTTTAGTTATTTCCATAGTGTTATGTCATACGGTCTGTTGCTATGGGGCACCGCTTCTGACATACAAACAATATTTGTGTTGCAGAAGAGGGCTATTCGATCCATATATGGCCTCAGACCTCGGGACTCACTCAAGGCATTATTTAAAGAAATAAATATATTCACCATAGCTTCTCAATTCATTCTCGATTGCATCATCTATGTGCGTAGAAACATAGATGAATTTCATAAAAAATCGGATATTCATAGTCTTAATACACGAAATTGATATTGATATTGATCTTATTCTGACGATTTATAAGTACTTTTTTTAAGCCTACGTAAATAAAGACAATTTCATTTCATTTCATTTAATCTATACTTATAATAAATCTGTAGAGAGGTCAATTCTGTACATGAAATATATTTTCAAAATAACTATCAGGGGGTGATTAGTGATCGATACTGATGCCAAAAATGCAATCAGTAAAATTTTTGTCTGTCTGTCTGTCTGTCTGTATGTTCCTTATAGAAACAAAAACTACTCGACGGATTTTAACGAAACTTGGTACATTTATTCTTCATACTCCTGGGCAGGTTATAGTATACTTTTCATCACGCTACAATCAATAGGAGCAGAGTAGTGAAGGGAAATGTTAGGAAAACGGGAGAAGTTACTCCATTTTTTAAGCTTCCGTCGCGTGTGCGGCCTTAATGGTTAAAGTTACATAGAAATCATTTATGACGGAAATAGTCTTTATAATATTAACCATAAACGCGGGTGACACCGCTGGCACAGCTAGTTTCAAATAAACACAAACTTGCCGTCCCAAAACTCAGACTTGGTAAGATAAGTAGCTGATTTGTGGGCCTAAGCATAAAAATATTTAATAAATTGCCACAAAATGTAATTATTTTATTACCTATAAATAAGTTTAAGATTTTTATTAAATCATGTTTAATGATAAAGGGTTACTACAAAGTAGAAGATTATTTAAATGACAAAAATATTTGGACAAGATGAGTGAAGAGAGAGAAGACAAGTCTGCTCGCATGCACAGTGAAATTTATATTTTTAATTTATAATGTCATTAAATTAGATATATAAGTACCTACATATGAACGTATTAAAAAAAAGCCATCTGTTGAGTTTCTTGCGGCACCTCTTCTCAGCAGGCCATTTACGTCGAGGTGCTGGTAGGGCAAAAAAAAATGTATGACGTGCAAAAGAATTTATTATGAATCCACTTGCAGAATAAATTATTTCATTTCATTTCATTTCATAAAAAATTATCTTATCCACATATGTATACGTTTTCTGTATTTATATACCTACATAGTTTTATCATATCGTCTTCTTTTTCTCTTTTTTTGTTTTATTTATTTAAAAAAAAAACACAATTAGTAAATTATTGGATGGGTTTATCGATCCGGTTTATCGAAAGATCTTGTACGCTGGAAAATATGTTAAAAAGCTGCTTTTTTCCGCTGTATGCTATTAAAAGTCGTTAGGTAGGTCTTGCCTAAGGTCTTATAAAGGAATAGGAAAGTGAGATACGCAACCCGTAAGGTTTCACCGCGTGGAGTCACGTGGTTGAGTATATATTGCAGAGCCACTTAGGAGAGGCATTTTGATAGATTTATTGATTGGGTCAACCATTTGTCTGGGCGGCTTGGCCAGTCCAATAAAGTTATGTGGCCTTGGATATTTCAACACAGCACCCAAGTCTAACAGCGTTTCAGAAGAAATTTTTGCAAAAACAACGGAAGATAGCATTATTTAAAGACAATTAATTTGCCAACAATGACGCGTTGCATTCGCCTTACGAGACCGTGACTGAGCGGTGACGAAACGCCCCCGTGATCTCTGTTGACACTCGAATTAACGATTATTGGGATTGATTGTATTTAGAAAATTTGAGTAAATTCATTTAAGCATAAATATAATTATTTTGCGAACACATCGAGCCGCTTTGTAGGCATAATATAAAATTGGATTTCGGAACATCTGACTTATATTTAGAGCAGCAACAACTGTATGTACACCCCCGATCATATAAAACTATCTCGGTAATGGAAGTTTTGTACTTAGTAAGTATCAAACATATACCAGTATAAAACTGGAAACTTTAAATATATTATTTAGGTAATTTTGATGAGAAGTTCTATAAAATCACTTACCAAGTTTCATTACGCGCCAGACATTGATTCATGCGAAGATACTATGTGGATACACGTTCAGATAAGAAATATCGTACAAATAATACACTTTTGATTTTGTAACAGTATGGCAACAATTTAATATGGAAACAAACTATAATAAAAATAAATTAGGTCATATTTAGACTTTCTAACCAAGGGTCTACTTTGGGCTTAACCATCTTGGCACCTTTCATTCCGAGACCGTAAGGAGTATTCCATGAGGTCCTCAAGTAGTAAAGGCCTCGTGTAGCACTTGATGATCCATATCCCAACACTGCATAATCGTCTTTTGCACATGAATTATTAAGAAACTGTTCCCAACTTTCACATCGGACGCCGACAAATGACTTTGGATTCTTTATGCTTTCTATGTACACTTGAGCCGCTCGTAAATGACTGCACGAAGGAGTAAAACACCCGGGCTGGACCGGGCCTCCGCCATTGATGTAAAAATCCGAATGGCCCAACGGCTCGATAACTCCTTGCATTAGTTTATTGGAATGTACGACGTCCACGTAGTTGGCGTCCGTTTTATCCAGTCTTCGATCGCTGTGAGCATGTGAAAAGCAGGGCCCCGCCGGATCCAGGCCTGTTATGCGGCCCAGGTTGTGTTTTTTGTACTGAAGAAAGTATTTGCCGGCCCACCCCGCGATGTGCGCGCCGAGACTAATTCCGAGGAGGTGGAAGTCCTCGGCGCTCGCTCCGAAGTTTTCCAAATTGGCTAGCAAATTTGCTAATCTTTTCCCAACTAGCCGAGCATTATGAACTGAAAGGATGTACCACTTGTTAAGCATTTCCTCCGAGTCGACTAGCAGGACGTTGAACATTTTTTTATCGTTGTATGCTTGTGCCAAGTTAAAAGGCACTGCGGACTGTGAATTGTCTTTGTATCCATGTATTATTATTTTCGTCTGCTTAGTTATATCGAATATTGCTGGCTGAGTAAGTGAAACGTAAGCGGTGTCTATTGGATATGATTTTATATTTTCTCCATCCAAATGAACGATTTTCATTGTCTTTATTAAATCGGCTTGATCGTTCATGGCGTTATAGCGGAGGTCCAATAAAGCTCTACCTGCAAAAATAATTACGATATCAAAACAATGTTAATGAGATTTGATATAATAAAATTATATCAGTTATTGAGACCGTTCACATAAATCAAATGGAATAAAAAAATTATAAAGACACAATAAGAGAGAGATTTCTTAGATCTACGGGTTACAACAATATTTCTTCTTAAAAACAGGCCTTTAACGCTCAGGGTTGTGATTGTTGGGTAATAAAATAAACGGCATGACTCAATGGCCACTTACAAAACACTTACATGCATCAGAAAGCTTGACGTAAACAGTTTCGGCGAAACTTAGGTCAGGTTCAGCGCGGCGAGCGCGGGGCGACATCGCGGCGCGTGCGCTTATCAGCCAGACGGTACCCAAGAGCGGGACCAACAGTCGGTAGTGGTGCATGGCCCGAGCCCTCGGCCGCTAACACGGTCACTGTGTCACTGCCCGCCGAGAGAAGGTTCGCCTTCGCCAGCCGGCCGCAGCCACGGCATGGTGGGGGTTATCTGGTGCGAAATACGTCACACGAACGTTGCACTATCTCGACTGATCGGTCGCGATTGATCATGAGAATAAAAATAAAATCATGTTACAAAAAAGTTAAATAACTTGCACAACTTACGCTTCCAGCGTTTTGAATGTCTTCAAGTTAGAGAATGTTGTATAATATGTTATTAAGATTACGAATGAACTTGTAATACTATATAAGTACTTATTACTACTTGCTTCGATATGAACTAAATATACCTAAAAGCCTGCTGACAACAACATGCTGTTTGTTAATGTAATGGCGATTAACTACAAAGTTTAATAACATTTGTTAAGTGGTAACTAAATTAGAGGGTTTATTACTAATAAAAAATTTTAATATTTAACTTAATTGACGGTTTTACGTAAATAAAATGTAAACAGCCATTTTACGGTGTAGCTATAGCAAACTAAACCTTTGTTTGTTATCAAATAATATATAAATGGATAGGTACGTATATTAAACCCCACGTAAAATTAAGGTGCTTGAAATGTTTTTTTATTCTTTATTTTATTTAGTATTACTTGTATTATTGTTATATATACCTAACTCTGATCCTGTTTTTCTCATACAAACTTGGGCCCCAAAATTGGACATTTTAGATGACCAATTTCATGAGACTACAATAGGCTATTTGACTAAGTAGTTTCTGAAAACCATCGCACTTTATTTCATGATGTAAAGGACTCTAGGAATAACATTTTTTTAAATTTATTTAAGTATTTCATATAAAAAATTATATTTAACAAAATGCCCCGCAAAAATGTTTATGGAAAAAACACAAGTAAGAACCTGCTTTAATAGCTATATAATTGTCCAAACACTAAAAAGTATAAAATAAATTCTTCCGACAGCTTCGATGAAAGTATTAATCTTTAACACGTATTTAAATATTTACAATAATCAGTTAGTTTTGGAGTCGGTGCCAGCCCGCGTTATTATATACGGTCGTCATACTCGTCATCAATTCAGAATTTCGCAATTTGTTGTTTCTTGGTGAAGGGTGGTAAAATAGGTTTTGAAGATACAGAATCAATACCTAGTAGGTTATTAGATATTTATATTTTACATAACTAATTTGTATGAAATTGTTATTAGTAAGGTAATTTGTTATAAAGTGTATACTTTCTTTTGGTTTGCCTGGCACCGACTCCAAAACTAACTGATTATTGTAAATATTTAAATACGAGTTAAAGATTAATACTTTCATCGAAGCTGTCGGAAGAATTTATTTTATACTTTTTAGTGTTTGGACAATTATATAGCTATTAAAGCAGGTTCTTACTTGTGTTTTTTCCATAAACATTTTTGCGGGGCATTTTGAAGTCGGTTTTTATTTTTGTTAAAATTTAACTTATTTGTTACTTTTTAGTGAAATTTATTAACCTTTGACGTCCCGGTCGTCGCGATATCTGGTCCATAACAATTGAAAATCAATTGTGTCTGGAATCTCGGTACTCGAAGCATTAATAGGTAGGTAGACCATCAAAACGAGCTGCTTTAATGAGACAGTGCCGGTCTAATGAGACTAAAGACGAAAAGGTATAACGAGCCCTTAATATATTTAAAGAATTACTTAAAACTACTAATCTTCAACTAAGCAACATAAGATGATGAGTACCAGACGCAAATACTAGAATCGTTTTAGAAAAATAAATAAAACACTTAACATGCCGTTAAAGTTTAAGGGTGGCCCTCGTTTTCATGGAATCCCATCACTAGACCAAGACTTGGTGAAATTGAGACTATCTTAAGAATAACACCCTATAATATTGAAAGAATTATCCACGAACTCCTAATCGTTAAGGAGTTATACCTTCCATCATCAGCTCAGCAATATGAGAATATAAGTAACAGACGTAAATACTTGAATAGTTTTATAAAATAACTAAAATGGATTGTACGCGCCTATAATACTTAAGGGTTTCCCTCGATTTGCCTAAGATTCCTTCATCAGATCCAGATTTGGTACCAATAGGATCAACTCCAGGATATACCCTTTTGAATAAAAAAAAGAACTCTAAAAATCGTCTTACAGTTCTCGAAGATATCAATATTTAAAGAATCATAAACTAATTCCTAATCGTTAAGGATTTGTACCTTCCATCATCAGCTCACCAACATAAAATGATAAGTACCATGCGTAAATACTTGAACAATCTTAGAAAATGTCTAAAACACATTGTACGTGCCTATAAAGTTTGAGGGTTGCCCTCGATTTTCCTGGGATCCCTTCATCAGATCCTGACTTGGTGGCAATGGAACCAACTCGGGAGTAAACCCTTTCGATTAAAAAAAAAAATTTGGAAATCGGTTAACAATTCTCAGAGATATCGAGTAACATACATACAAAAAAAAGAGAACCTCCTCCTTTTTTTTTGAAGTCGGTTAAAAATACACTGAATTTGAGCTGTCAAAAGGCCTATTTCGGCAAAATGGCGTTGAGTGACGTCACACGTTAGTATGAAGCCATTGGATGAAGGTCGAATCGTTTTCATTCGTTTGTTTATTTGAGTTTTTACCTGTAATTTACTAGAAAAAATGAGCTATAAATGGTGCGCAGTGCCAGAGTGTACAAATACGACATTCTTCATAAAATTTTCTTCCTTTAGTTTGCAGTAACAAATGAAAAAATCTTAGTAAATGGGAAAAATTGTACCATTGCAGTTGTATTGACATTAAGCTAACTTACAAATGATAGTTTAAAACGTTGTAGATAATAATTCATTCATTTCGAGTAGTTTTACAGTTCACAGTTTCGAGTAATTTTACAACTCATTTGATGTTAGTTGTAGATAATAATGCAATACTCAAAACACCCTAAAGATTATTTAAAGTACGGTATTATTGATTTTGGTAAGTAATAAATAGTAAAGTTATTAAGATACTTACATAGCAGTTCTTACATTCCTATGTTCTGGTGAATAAAAGTGGAAATTATTTTTAACGAAAATTCCGACCGAAAGTTTCCGCTGTCTGCTTTCACAAAATCATTCTCCATGATTATACAAGTGAATAGATTACTAATCATACCAATAATGTACAATGATAGACTTAAAAATCGTAAGAAAACAAGGAACTCGAGCGTAAAGCAATGGCAGAAGTGGTTGTTCACAGACCTGCGACATTCAGCCAATCACAACCGTTTACGGTCACGTGGGTCCTACTCAAAACAAATACATTTTATTTTGTTTTTTTTTGGTGAAAATATTCAATATGTTTTATATTTATAAATGGAAATCGCTTTTAAAATTCGTAAGTAACGCGGATGACAATAAATAAGTAATTATTTTTCATACTGTCAAGGCTATTTGACAGTAATTAATTTGGAGGATTCACAATTGTCGATAGCCAAATCAGTAAAATAATGCAATGAACACATTTCAGGTAGATATGTTCCTCATTTTACTTTAATGAAGAAGATCTTTTTCGGAGCTTTATTCAGTTTATGCATGAATGGCGACCACGCCGGTTCTGTTGCTGTCCAATTAACATAACAATTATACTGTGAGCGACACCTTTATAATCATAGAGCAGCTCGTTTGTCGTAATTAATCTGGCCTCTGAATAAACTTTAAATTGATCAGATTCTATATTTTATTTATCTACCACTTTAGGTACACCATCTATTTACCACGGTTCATTCAGACGCAAATAGGTTGTTTGTCATTTATCAGCATAATATTGATACTTAAAAAAACAAGATTCAAGTAAAACTTGAACACCTGATAATTTGGATCTTGATGTCCAATGAGGTTCTCCGGTTAAGGGGTCTGACTGTCAAACAATAGCCACTCTGAAAACGACTGATAAACGTTCTAAGTCAGAATAATGAGCGAAATTCTCCTAAAATCACAAGAAATACGTTTGAAAAGCAAATAAAATCTTGATTGATGTAGCTTAACTCATGGCGTACTTAAGCATATAGCAATGGACTATATCACTGGCTTATATTATATAATGCTAGATTGGATTTGTAACATTTTATATTGATTTTCGTTAAATTGGCGCTGTAATCCATAGTAATCGTCTTCGGATCTTTTTATTGATTTTTAGATTGTGTTGTATTTGACTATTAACATTAATCCATTAATATAGGTCTAGAAATAGCACGTTTTGGGGTAGCATTCCATTATCCGTACTGTATAGCTGTTTATTGGTTCAAAGTATATAGTTCAAGTTTTATGGCTGCCCTCAATCTGATAAAATGGACATCAGTAACGTTGTAGTAAATAAAGTATGATGATGAAGTGTAATGCTGATGTCCTCGTCGTTATTACTATTTACGTCAAGTTTGCTAGAAGCGCTGTCTATTTTGGGAATACACATTGGTTTGAGTTCCAAAAGGGTCTAATATAAGGTAATACACGTTTCTAAAACCAGTTGGGCACAAAATTAATGCAAGGCAGCTTATTTTTTTAGTTAGACCATTCGAATGACACGACATAGCAATTTGCCTCATGGAAATGTAGCTCGCTATGGACATGTATCTTAAACCATATTTTCTTATCCACAACATTTTATTAACATGTTGGGTTCTACTATAATGAGACGTTGGTCGGTCGGCAAAATATGTTTTAGTTAGTGCAAGTATTTTGGAAATAATATTTGTGATAGTATAACTGGATTTATTGTAATACCATACACTTATTATGATAGAGATTAATATCAACAATTTCATTACGCTGGGTTTGACAATAATTCAGAGACAGACATAAATAAAACACTTTCACCGAGTCATCTATTGTTATCACTGATGCGGATCTAAATGGTTGTGATAATGGCCCGACTACAGGTGTAAGAATAGCAAAAAAGTGTTTATGGGTTTATTTCTGGCTTTCATTGAGAATTTTATTAATGGTATTTTTGTGAGCATAAGATGCGCTAAAATAGCACAATAACACGCTCATGAGCTAGATGTTTAATTTACTACATGATCATGTGTTAGGGAGTTTTGAATTTCCGCGTATGATGATACATTTATCAACCTTACACGAGTAAGCACGTTATAAATAATCCAATAAGCTTAGTGAAATGAGAAAATCCGCGATATTATGTGGCCGGAAAGCATATTATTTTAGATTTATGTAAATTTCGGTCACATTTGGGGGAGGAATTTAAATGAGATATTATAACATTATTTAATATTAGACTACATCACATACATCGATCTGACTCCGAGATAAATAGCTTAAGCACTTGTGTTACGGATATCAGAATCAACAGTGGTATTACAAATATAGGCACTTTAATATTAATATTAACACACAGAGCAGAAGGAGATAAGATGCATTGAAGTTGCGCGTGACGTCACACATTCCTAAAATGTTTACTGAATAGTGACGTCACTCACAGTTCAAAACTTTGATGCTCTTTATCTTTGTGATTTTTGAATAATTTGATAAAGCGAAAAATATGTGTCTAGGATTTTTGTATAATCTAACTGACTGACCAAATAGAATTATAGTTTTTAATGCAGTCATCATCCCTATTATTCTTAATTACATAAATTAATTGAATAAGTTGTAAATGTTTCTAAATTGATTGTCTGATTTGTTTGATTTTAGTATTTTAACTACAATCTTTAAAGTACGAATCTAGGTGATTAGGCTCATAGATAAACTTATTTTTTTAACTACACTTAGATATATAGAAATAAAGCATCTATTATATTATTAGACGTGGATGTGACGAAATTAATATTTATAGGCATTCTTTCACCCTTACGTATGTCAAATCATAGGGCTACCGACATTCACATAAAACTAGTCCAGCTTTTTGATGACTCGTATTAATTTTTCATCTGTCAATTTATATATTACTCAGTAGCTGTGCCAGCGGTGTCACCCGCGTTTATGGTTAATATTATAAGGACTATTTCCGTCATACATGATTTCTATGTAACTTTAACCATTAAGGCTGCACACGCGACGTAAGCAAAAAAAATGGAGTAACTTCTCCCGTTTTCCCAACATTTCCCTTCACTACTCTGCTCCTATTGATTGTAGCGTGATGAAAAGTATACTATAACCTGCCCAGGAGTATGAAGAATAATTGTACCAAGTTTCGTTAAAATCTGTCGAGTAGTTTTTGTTTCTATAAGGAACATACAGACAGACAGACAGACAGACAGACAGACAGACAAAAAATTTACTGATTGCATTTTTGGCATCAGTATCGATCACTAATCACCCCCTGATAGTTATTTTGAAAATATATTTCATGTACAGAATTGACCTCTCTACAGATTTATTACAAGTATAGATGTATACATGTACGTGTATATATATGTAGGTGATAAACAAAATTTGTTATTATTTTCTTTGAAAATAAAAGCATAGTAACACGTATTCAGCTGTTTGTGTATAAGATATTTAAATTTAGTACGTCACTGCGAATACCACCTTTGACAATTCGAATAGCAGCGTGGGACGGTAGGCGGCACGTTCCAAAGGCAAGTATTGAAAATGCTATATTCAAGCTGTCTTCTTGATACAGCCGCAAAGTAGGCATAAAAAAATATATTAATTGTCATGAATATTTTAATTTAGCTGATAATTTGTGAAATTATGAATTGTTTGGTGCGATGCGATGTAAAGAGTGTGGGGTAAGTGGCGTGACGGCGAGTGGCCGTGGGCGGGCGGGCTGCGCGGGCCTCCGCGCGCCTCCAGCCAGTAGCTGGCAGCCTTCGCGCGGGCCGCACGTCCCGGCATCCCGTGCCCAGTCGCCCTACGCGCCGCGCTCGCCCCCAGCGCCTTGCCTCGCGTCGCCTTGACGCCTCGCCGCCTCGCCGCCTCGCCGCCTCGCGCTCGCTCCGGCCGCCGGCACAACAAACTCGCGCGCGGTGCCCTTGTATAACCATACCTGTGTGCTCGTAACACCTCCACACTAAACTAAACGTAAGTTACGCGTTTTTCACTTATGTTTTGCTTAGGTATGTCTGTGTAAAAAAATATTATTTGCTTATTGTGATTACCTTTTTTGTTCTTTGTATGCTTTTTTATGAAGTAAATTTATTTATTTTTGCTTTAATATTTGATTGGTTTTATAGTTATTGTGATTTTATTTCTGCATTTTGTTTTTTTTATTTTATTATATTTTTTTGTAGCGCTTTGTCGCAAATGTGTTCTGAATTTTGCTTTTGTAGAATATGTGTAGCTTTGTAAATAGATGAAATTTAGATTCTAATTTTAAGATTTACGTATATAATATACGTACATGTATTATTTCAAGTTCTTGTCATGGTTATTGGTAAACTTTGAGTGGTCTCATATTGAAATATGTACCTAATGAAAATATGGTCAGCGAGTTCTTTCTATATATAAAAGCATTTGCCAATTATTTTAAGTTTAACCCCCAATAATATTAAAAGATACGTACCAGTAGTTATGTAACTTCCGACGGTAATGAAAATATCATAAATTCGGTGGTCTAAAGATTCGTAAGTATGCTGAAAAAACGTTTGTCTACGGGTGAATGATTCGACGAATCGGAGTTTTTAAAAAAGGAGTCGTTATAAAATAATCTAATTGTTAAATTATGTATATTTTTTGATTATTTATAAAATATCACTATCCGTTTATAAAAGTATTTGTCTAAGTAAAATCGTTTGTATTTACCTATATTTATATAGCGGCATTTATTGACAGCGACTAATTAAATAAATGATCTGTCTAATATTATCTTGCTAACCAACGTATATAAATTTATGTTCTCAATACAAATATTGCACAAATAGTAAGCATAAATTAAGTTCAATAAGTTGCTTTTACTTAAATTGAGCTGCCTTTTAATTTTAATAAGTCAAAAAAGGACGTACTCGTGAATTTCTCCCTAAGGATTAATTTGAAACGATCGAGCACATGGGGTGTTCACGCTTATGACGTAATTTTAAAGCATTTTGGCAACGCCATGCTTAATGGCATTAAAACACACAGAGCCGGTCTATTATATTGTATTATTACACTTGGAAGCTCGTTGTAAAGTTTAAACAACATGATTAACTTAACCGCATTTAAATAACTTCAAATTCGCCATTGAGCCGATCGTATCAGAAGAATCTTTCGAGAATATATGTTGAATCATCTAGGCGTTTACTTCAACCATTGAAATGAGATGAGATTAGCTTTAAGCTGGCAAACATGGCTGTATTTAATTTAAGATTATAAAGAGCTGTTATTTTATTAGTAGACATAAATAATTGGACGTATCTGTCCGAAAAGCACAATTGATTCACTTCAAGGCAGTCTAGTCACTTATATAGTCCTTAAAGTAAAGAATGACCTTTTATCTACATCTATGCCTATTTAGACTTTAGCTTACATCGCTGAATATAATGTTTAGATTTATATCAACTTACGAATTATTAGTAAGAAATTATGTGAATGATGACAGAGAATGGTCTATTTTCATAACAGAACAAAATTTTCTGTGCTTTTTTACTTTAAACACTTGTTGAAAATACGAAAGCATGTTAGTTTTCTCTTAAATAGTAAACACGGAAAAGAATTGTCTACGTGGAGAAGTTGTATCTGAAAAATGATACGCCTATTTTTATATTGACGGAAAGACCTAATAAATTAGGGGATTTATTGTAAGTGGTCAAAATATTATAAAGCGATAGAATAACACAATATTTATTATATTTATTTGTGGTTTGGAAATTAGTGTATGAATGTGAAAAAATATAGAAATGTTTTCTGATTGATTCATCTACGTCTAATTGACACATTGTATCAGGAATGGTGAGTATTTTTTCAATAGGTATACCGAAGCACGTCTTCTTTTTCGTGTGTATCAATTAGCGCAGTCAGAACAACTAATTTAGATTTAAAATTCTCATTCAAACTGCTGACATGAATTATTTTAACCAGTGTATTTTTGCGAGGATCCCAGATATAAAATGACAACAATCAAAAGCAGGACATGTTTTTAGTATCACAAAAGACCAGAGGTCCAGGACCAGTGGTCACTTATTAGGGGTTTATCTTCAAATAAACGTTGTTTTGGATTAAGCTCTTTTAATTCGAACATCTATTGCATAAGCCACTTAGATTATTTTCGTTGAATATAATTTAAAATGTAAAATAGTAATACTGTTTCTATCAGCTTAAAACTAAGAACGTTGATTTTTCTGAAGATACTACATATAACAGGAAAAATGGTTAAGGAAGTAAAATATTAGTTTACATCATAAACAAATTCATGGGTTGAAACCGGTTATATCGTAATTGGAAATGAAATTAACGATATTCTGAGAGACTCCAACACAAAATCGCTATTTTTAGGGAACTTTATTTATGCAATTAACCCATGAAACGTGAACGTGTAGGTTACGCGATAATTTTAGGTTTGTTTATTGTACAAACTTGCAAATATATTTAAGCTTGTGAAACTCTATCGATAAAATATCAAGCGAATTTGGTATATTCCTAATTGACCTGTTGTTTTAAATAAATACTTGCTACTAAACAGTAAGAACACATGGATAGATGCACGTTAAAAATAATTTTACCAGCTGATAAATATTTGATTTATTTATACGATTTCTGGTCATCAATGTACATTTTTTTAAGGAAAATATTAGGCTATTTCCTTAGTTGTGAATTATACGCAGATTATCTGGTGATTACTTTTTAGTTCGTACTATTTAATAAAATAAATCAAGTAGGTATTCATCACAAATTGATTTATCATAAATGTTTGCATTATCCTAGAATAATAAACTCATTATTCTAGACCTTAAGGAAAATTATAAAGTTAATACTTTGAAGCTGAAAAGAGTACTTAACTTCCGAGTTTCTTGTCGGTTTCTTCTTGGTAGAATCAACATTCCGAACCGGTGGTAGATTTTGTAGCTTAAAGGGTCACCCATGTAAATTTGACGATTTATAGGTGCTCTCTTGAAGCCTACTTATATAAAAACATTTTGAATTGAAATGCAAATAATTGACATTCAATTGAGGATAGACATCATAATATAATGATGCTATTGTCTTTGTTTTCAATAGCCGTTAAGTCTGGTAACATTTATCAGTTATTTCCTAAACGCGGTAGGTAAGCGGTTCACCCAAATCAAAACCTATTTGCTCGCGCTCACCTCTAGCGTGGAGAAATAGATCTACATTCATGTCATTTAGCAAGCTGACCTACTAATGGAGGCTTGTATCGTGTTACGACGAAATGGCCTGTCTTGTCGATGATAACGATGAAGGACCCCGATCAAGGACGATGATGGGATGAAGATATATTGCAGTAATTGCTGCAATTTTTCCATCATCTCATAATATTATAGTTTCTAATCATTAGAAATACTAATTTATGAAGAAACGGATTGCAGTTTTTTATACCATTTATAGGAATTCAAAATAGGAAATATTGATTTTCTTTGAACGTGGAAAAATGGGCGCTGTATAATTATATGTATGTGCTTAAAATCCATCTAAATTAAGACTTTATCATTAAGTACGTATAAAAATAATACTGAATTTGTATTTATATAACACGTGCAAAAACTTACAAATAGATTGTGGAAATGTTCCTAACGATATTAAGATAAGAAAATACCTATCGTTCTTAGTAGTTAGTAGAAAGCAGCTAGGTATTTGAATTTCATTCCATTATCCATACCTTTGTTGGGCATTAGATCCAAATCCAGACAATGGCTTAGAGTAGCATCTTCTCTTGAAAAGAATATGATATTTTGGCCTTGGCACTTATTTATTTGCTATTCTTAGCCGGCCCCGTTGCTACACGACACCGATATCTGCTAAGGCCTTGTATATTACAAATTATTTTCAGCACTAATTAACTAGATACAATTAAAAACTTAAATATCAAGACAACAGACATCATTTATTAAAAATTGGAGGCTGTCAAAAGTCGCAAAAATTTTCTTCTTGATATTTTTAATAAATTTAAATTTAAAGAAACCTTTTCACAGTTGAAATGCTACTGTAATGTACTAAATACCTGCCAGTAAATCTTATATCACATATTTTCAAGGATCTGATCGGATCGCAGCAATAATATTCTATATTCACTTCACTTACTACTGCACTACAAAATGGAGTCTCTGCAGTAATCATTGAAGGAAGTTAGGGATATGGTTACGGAGCGGATGGCGGAATTTCAGTCAACACTGGACAGGGCGGCTCCTCAGGTTCCATTGGCAACTTTATTAAATTCCCTGATTGCAGACTTCGCCGGCTTCAAAAAAATTGTGATGGCAACGCTCACTAATCTGCAGCAACAGGTGGAACTCTTTGCACGTGAGTGTGATCGCTTGGAGATGCGCACCAGGCGGAAAACCTTGCTTGTCAATGGGGGTGCAAAGTGAGGACTTGGCCTCTGTCTTTCTCTAGACGGTTGCTCAGCGTGTGCAGGTGCCTCTGATCAAAGACCAGATTAGTCGCATTTAACGCAATGGGGAGGTCTTTAAACGATAAGCCTAGACCTATTTTGGTGAATTTTCGCGAAGCAGAAGATCGTGATCGCATTTGGTATGCCAAGACCGCTTTAAAGAACTCGGGTGTAACGGTCTCTGAGTTCTTAACCAGGGGACGTCACAATGCGTTTTTGGAGGCCCGAAAGTATCTTAGTGTTTCAAAAAGCTGGACTCGAAACGGGGTAATTCTGGTCGATGCACTAGACGGCAAGCATAACATGACCTCATTGTGTGAACTGAACAAGATCTGTCCACAGCCGTCTAACATCCAGCCGAAGAAAGTCACGGAGAACATTTTCCCAGAGCACCGGCAGGCTTAGACGCAATCAAAAGTAGTACTTTTGCTTGTCGATTGCTCTGAATACGACAATTCTTTTTTTTTATCCTCTCCCAGACACAACTCTCTTTCTAAGTTTGGTAGTAATTTTTATATGTAGCTATTTGTCACTTACTACCAAAATTTTTATTTATTCATTTTGTGTTTTTACATTCACTTTTTTTATTTTTAAAACGAACTTTCGAAATATTTATTTGGTTTGGTATCTGTAGATGTAGTCTGTAATCTATCAGTGTCAAATTGACATTTTGTTATTGTGCGTTCCGATTCACTATAATAATTTGATTGTACATACATGATTGTCGTATTAATTTGTTTATATATATATTACTAGCTGACCCGGCGAACTTCGTTCCGCCTAACAGTCAATGACACATAATCGGCTAAATAAATTGAGATGTAAGCTATCCTTTCTTTTAAGTTGGATCAAACTGCACACGGTGTTCAAATTTGATTAAAATCGGTTAAGTAATTTCGGAGTCCATCGCGGACAAACAACGTGACGCGTTATTTATATATATATTAAGATTATAACAGGGGTCTTCTACAGTCCTTCTCTTCGAGTAGATTACTGTTCAGCACTTGAAAAACTAGAAGATCTAACTTCTTTTTTTCTCACACCATCTTAATGGGAGATTTCAATTCGTGCCTTCTTAAAAATGACTCCCGATCATGCCGCCTTAGATCTGTCATAGACTCAAATAATTTGCGCATCCTTCCCCTTAATGCCACACACTTTTTTCTAAATTGCACCCCATCTCTTCTGGATATGATGATTCTGTCTTCCGTTGATCATATAGCCAAACATGGTGAATGTCCTGCTGATGCCTTTTCTTACCATGACCTCGTATACATATCTTATAAAATTCGACCTAAATTTAAGGCCAAATATTTTCTACAGCGCAATTTTGGTGGTACGAATCTTGAAAAAATACATCAGGATGCTGGTGATATTGACTAGTCTATCATTGGAGTGACTAGACTGACTGTGTTGATGAGAAGGTGCATATTTTCAACACACTGACTGTTAGTTCAGTTGTTTGATAAGCATGCTCCTGTCCGTCCTGTTAAAACCAAGCATACTCCTGCACCCTGGCTATTAGATGATTTAAAAATTTTAAGAGATGAAAAGCATGCCGCTAAATTCAAATTCAAAATAGACCCATCTGACAGAAACCGAGAGAAATATAGCCGATAAGGAATCGCTGCAATAGATTGTGTAGAGACGCTCAAAGACGCCATATTCGTAAATCTGTGGAAAATGAAAATCCAGCCAAAGTCTGGAAATTTCTGAAGTCACTAGGTATCGGAAGAACACGAAATGATTCACTCATACCTAAATGATATCAATATAGATCTTTTAAATAAGAATCGTCTTTTACCATTGATGGTACTGGGAAATCGAATATAATAAATCAATTGTCACCTCTTCCGATATAAGACTATTCATTCACCTTTCGTCTTTAGTCAACTATCTGATTGTGATATTAAGAAAAGCATCTTATCCATAGCTTCCAATGCTGTAGGAAGTGATTATGTAAGCCGCAACATGATCATGCTTTTCCTTGATATCCTTACTCCTATAATAATTCACATTCTTAACCACTCATTGACTATGAGCACTTTCCCTTTTGGATGGAAAGATCGTCCCAAGTCGTCCCACTCCCTAAAAAGACCAATTCGTCTTGCCTCTCTGACTCGGTAGTCATACAGTCCCATAATTATGATATTTACTTGTATTAGTAACTTTCAGAAAGTGTAACCTCTGATTGTGTATAAGTACTATTAATTTATGGAAAAATTCCACGCTTTCGGGTAAAAGTTAAATTCATTATTTTTTTTTACATATTTGTCTCTTCGCACGGTTTATTTTTAAGCTTCACAGTACACATGCCAAATATACATACAGATATGGCGCATTGTAGGATGTTACTAGTTATTTCTTATTAAAATTCACGATACATGATGTATCGTGTATGTACTACTACATACACGATACATCATGTACCTACTGTATGTACCTACTACAGATTTTTTTTTCTGAGTTGGGACTTAAGTGGTATTAAAATTAACATTTATAGATTCTAGTATTTGTTATTACATCATCTTTTCATCTTTCTAGAATTATGTCCCATGTTTAGACGGGGTCCGCTTAGACCATGATCCAGGATTATTGCGAGTCTGGTAATTACACTGAAGCGACTGCCTATGAACTTCGTAACCCTGAAATAGGGGAACCAGACAATTTTTGGATCATGTTTACAAATCCAAAGTTGTTGGAATTTGCAGGTTTCATAACGATGTTTCCTTCACCGCTGAGCTAGTGGTATAAATACGTACAAAGTTTTGAAAAATCCAGAGGTACGTGCTTGGATTTAAATCCGCACCCCTTGGTTATGAGGAGCGTGTCCTTAGCATTAAGCTACCACCGCTCTAGTATTTGTTATTACATAATAGCATAAATAGCACCATGTATAACTCGTATCCATTACGCGTCACTATGTATCAGGAAAGTTTGGTCACGTAATGAATTAAGTTCGGTACACAATATTGACGACGAATTAGTTAAATATAGATGTTTGTAAGCCTATCAAAACAATCACGCTAGCACATAATACAACCATGTATATACCATAATAATTTACTATAATAAACCCAAAATACACATTGTAGATTCTCTTTACTTTTGAAGCAAGCTGTAGTTACCTTTTTAGAAGAATTAATTCTAGATAAAATATAATCCATATAAATCCATACAGCATTCAACTAAATAAAATATAAAGTTCTACTAATAATTTCTCATCGCGCGGCCACGTTTAGAAATTCGTACTTTTTAATATTATCAGTTCTAATATATCATTCATTAATGAATACCAGCATTAAATTATTTAAACAATGACAAGGGCAAATTAATACTATAAACTATATTGGTCATATTGAAAACTCAAGTATTCATCGTCATCATCACCAGAATCCCTAATAAGTGGGTAGACAAAGAATACGCAAAGAGGAAATAAATTGTAAAAACAATATAGCATTGTTTCCGACACAGTTTTCTGAACAAATCACATGTAGGGAAAGCGGAAAAGTCCCTACGGGAAACGGGCGCAGTCAATTGACTAGTTTGCCTCCAGTTTTATTTCATCATTTTGCTAACAACAAAATTGTTTTTAGTATTAACACACGGGAACGGGAACAGTTAAATTAATGTTTAGTTTGTAAATAGCAAAGATATTCTACGAATTGTCATTAGTACGGGTCAGGTCAAAATATATACCTACTAGATGTATATATTTTTTTACACCTCATAAAATATGACAGTATTTATTTTGTTAATAACGTGATGGGCTGCCTTCCACTAGATGTTAAATAGAACCCCGTGTCGACGGTGTTGGAAAACACTACTCTAAGTGTTTTTAATCTTGTATAATAGTATTAAGTAAGTGTAATTTATGGTAATGGCATATAATTTAAGTTTTATCTATCTATGTAATGATACCTTAAATAAACGCGGTCGTATGAGTGTTCAACTAGCTTTTGTCTGTGGTGTCGCCTGCGTCGAGATATATTTATATATACAATCTTGACCGTCTAGCAATGACATCCGAATTTGAGAAAATTATAAAGGCATGAAAATCTTTTAGTCACAGTGTAGTTTCTCATAAATGTATTTTCTGAAAATCTGGGAAAGACAAAGTTATACGGACCACCTTGGCATTACCACAGTATGAGTTTCATTAGAATATTTCCGTGTTTAGGTAATATCCGGTAGCCCGATTAAAATAAAGCTTAAAGCCTTTACTTCCAGTGCTGGTAAATAGAAAATTAGGTTACATTTGTAGTATTAAAAATAGATTCGTTAGTGTTTCATTCATCGCGGCAGAGTGAATGGACCGAGGGCCACGGCAGGCTGAGCACAGAGCGGTGAGCACAACTCCTCGGCCAGACGTCGTTATGAATATATTATGCCGTGTTGTAGCCACCCGACAAAGGGCACAGCTATCATCAAGACTACCCTCTGATTTCAGTAACCGATGACAACCCTTTCATTTCATCTTACAGTTTATGATAAGACGTGCTTTGATATTCTAATTAAAGACGATGACCCATCAAATTAAATTACGGTGCGTATTAACTGAAGTCGCGAACGTGAGAATAGTAGCAAAGTCATGTCAACTTAATACGGACCTAAATCCAATAATAAAGAAAAATATTATTATTGGATTAACCAATTAAATTGTACCGAATAAAAAGTTAAGAAAATATAAAATGCAACCGAACATAGAATCTGTAAGTTTAAAATTATGGTAGATATTCTTTATTTGTGCAAAATATTTGAGCGACCTTTGCCTTCCTTCCTTTTTTGAGTTAAAAGGATTTGATTACTTTTTAATTAATTAGATAATTAAAATTTGAACGTTTAAGCTTTTATTAAAAGATGTAAGGGTGTAAGGATTTCTTCCGATGTTGGTCTGGGACTTAAAAAGAATGTGCTAACTGTGTTTCATGTCTAGCATGTCGTAAAAGGCGATTAATGGTAGGTATATGGGGTTTTGGGTATGTGATTGTGTTGGCATCGAACTAGCCACTTGTCACTACTTTTTCACAATTTTCGATCTAACCCAGGCCATTGTCCCATGTTGATCTGGGACTTAAAAAGAATGTGCCATCTGTGATTCTTACCTAGCATGTCGTAAAAGACGACTAATGGTATTTCAGCTTTTGGGTATGTGATTGTATAAACGACAAGCTAGCCACTTGTCACTACCTACTTTTTCATAATTTTTAATCTTCTTTTTGGCTGAATGTGGTTAAAGGGGCCTGCTGCCCCTTTGATTCTGCCTATCCCTTTGCGGACTATGAGCGTGATGTTATGTATGTTGTAAGTATGTAGTTCAGTTAACATGCTGGCTAGTTTATTGAAAATCTGTTTGTAGTTTGTCTAGATTCCTAAAATACTCAATGTATTCCATGCCATTCGAGCAAAGAGCTAGGTCACATGGTACCTATGAATAATTGATTATATGATTTATAGTTGAATAATGTGCATTGCATTGCAATGCATTTTAAAACAAAATTTCTTATTTATGAACATTTTTTAATTATGGTTTTCGGAAGCAAGTTCGGAACTCAAAATAAATTGACAGTGCTTATTATTTTTATAGCGATTCTGGGTAGAATTTTAAATAGGATCTTAAGTAGTATATACATAAAATTTCATTTTACGCGACCATCACCGTATAGGCACATACATTTTTCTGCATTTTCTAAATCATGAACGATTTTGTTAGATTTGCTGACCAGTGGGGGAAACATCGTGAGAAAACGTTCAAATCGGATCTCGGGATATGTACCACGATTCGATTTGTCTGGTTCTCTTGTATGTTTGGTTTATAAAGGTAAAAAAAGTAGGATCAAAGATATCCCGAGTAAGTGAAGTCCTAGGTTGAAAGAACTTTCTTACAAAATTTAATATATCGCGTTTCTATGTTATGTAATAATAACATTATTGAAGATATATTTTTAGAGTATTAACATCTGTTGCATTTACATTTTTCACCAGCTTCTTTTGAGAAAGTTAACAATACAAAGTTATTTTTAGTTTGTGCGAAAACTCTTACCTACTTGCTTAACTCATTATTATAATAAACCAATTTAAAGGTAAAAAAAAAACGCTCAATTTTTTTTGTTTTTTTACAAAATCGGATCCGCTAATTAGCTGTACAACTTCTATATGGAAAGTGAAAAAAAAAATTGCTCATTTTTTAACCTCGTTTAAATTAGTTCCTTAGAATATTGAGTTAAATTAAATAAGCTTGTAAGTGGTTTCGCTTAAACTGAAAATAACCTTGCTTATATTGTCGGACTGGCTCGCAGGTTTGGATAACCTTAACACACAAACAGCTAATACGGGACATGATTAATTAAGCGCATTATCTTATGCAATAGGTAATTTTATAGATATTCAAACACACGTCCTAATTTTTTTAAAGACATGTGTATATATCTACAACGTAAACGGCCGTTGATAGGAAAATAACTAAAATACAAATATTTATTTTAATGAACATGTTGAGCTGCCAAATGTGCATATGAACTTGACCCTTCTCCAAATAATTTGTATTCGAGGTTGCGATCTTGGCACTTTTTTCCTTAAGGCCACGAGTTGCATTTCATTAATCTCTATTACATTCCCACTAAATGCACAAAACTGGCAATAAAATTGTACAGTAACCTTACTATTAAATTTTCAAGGCTTTATTCTGTCCTAAATATTTATTCTGTAAAATATCTGATATTATCATAACTCACCAATGAATACATGGACTTTCTGGATTGACTTTTTGTTCTTATAACTTTGAATTTATTGGATTGTTAAACTTGTCAGCAAGAAATCTGAAGTGTTTGATGTAACGAAATTAAATCAAGACTTGTTATTAGATCTAAGTAAAGCGTCTGTCTATACGTTTTATAATTCAGTATATAATACTAGAAAAAAATATGTTATAGGTAGAAGATATACGAAAGTCGCCTAATAATAATAGGGCATAGCTACTTAGTTAATATTTACTGGGGATAGGAATAAAATAAATGTCGGTAGAGACATGGTATTTATATTTTGTGTACGGTAAAAGTATACAAATATATACATAAATATTACAATTTAAATGTTACGCCAAATATCTGTGTATTCCGCATGAAAATCTTTAGACTCCCGAACAATTTCCTAGCTTCAAACTAAGCACTTGTACTGTGGACACTTGCTATCGAACAGATAGGATACGTACAGCTGTATGAAACTTTAACATGGCGTGTGGCTCTAGCAAAATAGAATTGCATCGTCTCGTGGGCATTGTAGCAGGCTACTGCGAGTGCTTAATTGAACGAGAAAGGTACTGATTACTTACTCAGTTGCCTGGAGCTCCGCCCTCGCGGCGGGCGTGGTGTTCCTCCTCATTAAAACGAGAATGCCTGTTCTCTGTACCCAAAAGGAGAATGATGAAACATACCGAACATTGTTCAATTAAGGGGATTGGAAGGATTGTTTAACAATGATGACATGAAAAAGTGTATAGATAGACCAGCTAATAAGCAATTCATTTAGAGCACATTGCGAAATGTCTTTTTTTATGATTTTAGTAATATCAAAGATTACATACTTTGAACATTAGCGGACCCCGTCCAAACACGGGACATAACGCTAGGAAGATTATTACATACTTTGAACAGGTATTGCTGTCCACAATTTAATTGGCTCTTGTACGCAAGTATAACAATATATATAACTAAATTTTATATTTCTACACAAAGATAGAAGTCCGTTTTTTTTTGTAAGGCTTTTAGCAATATAAATAGTTCACGGGTTTACAGCTAAGTATCGGTATGCGAAAAGGAAAAAAACTAAATAGACATTTACAGCATAAAAAATATCTTAAACTTCCTATAATGTGCAAAAAGTTTTGAATTGTAAATAAATTATTGCATTTATTATGATGCTCTTTGAAGACAATGCGATTTGAAGACGACCCTTTAATTTTCAGACAAAAGGGTTGTTGAGAAAGTCTTTTGTCATTAATTTAACAAATGTTCCTTCAAAGAAATGTTATGAAAGTGGAGATGGTGTAATTAGTTACCATTTCGTTGTTCTTGTGTTCTACATGGAACAGAATGTTCGGTCTTTGATATATGCGAACGTTCAGAAGGGTTGGGAACAACGAGTTTGTTTACTTCTCGGTGGCACGCTATGGTGTTAAAGGGAATGTAATTAGAAGTACTCAATATATTTCTCGTAAGTACCTGTTCCCTTTATTTAATAATTACAATAGTACCCTCAAATATTAAATCACGTTGATATAAGTAATAGTTGACATTGTTACTAATATAACTGGTTGTGTAATTGTATAATTTACGCTTCCGGCGATCAAATCCTCGTATTTTGTTTAATACATGATAAATATGATTGCTTGGGTTTCTTTACTTTATATTTATGTAAGAGATAAACTTAGCATTATTTGTCACAATTTCTTACCATTTTATACATAGGTATACTTAAACTTATTTGCATTCTGTGCAACGTTGATCTGTATATCAAATTAGAATTATGGGAAACGTCAGGTATTACCCAATTTTTTTTTACAAACGACTCGTACGTTATTGTCACAAAATCTGTGGTCACGTTTTTGTAGACTTCAGTCCTAATGGGCGAAGAATACGTAGGTATCCAGCAACAAATCTTGATAAAGCTCCCCATTTGTTTTTGGCTTGCGAGCCCGTAGGAGTTGCGGCACTTAAGCAGATACCGAGCTCGACGACACTTCCCGATATCTGCTCCGACCGTAGAAGTTTTCTCACTCTGTGTGAAAACATCTCCGACCACAGAACAAACATTACCTATTAAATAATGATTGCTCAAACATACACACGTTTGCTATTTCAAAAGTTAAATTATATATGCGAATGGAATATAATAGCGATATAAGTTTTGTTATTTTTAAAATATAGATATGTGTAGAATATGTTGAACATACTGTTAGATATTATAGAATATTTCTGAATATGTTAGTAGTTAGTTAATGAAACAATCAACATATCAATATCAACAATTGTTTATGGGGTAGTATAGGGCTAGTACTCGTATAGCAGATTCTAACTACCTTTGTTTATGCCTATGATGCCATGACCATCTACTTGGTTTGCCATCTAGTCAGCAGTGTGGTATTAAATTCCAAACCACGGTCACCTAATTAAAAATGAAGCATTAACTAGATCATGTTTTCGAAAGCTATATCAGATTTATAGAGATAGGCGTAAATGCGGCGTTGATGACGTTCATAAAAACATCGTGACAAACTTGTTATGACCAGGGCTACGGCGTCAGGCCGTCCGTGGTGTCATAGTCGAATTATAGAAAAGTATCTCTACAAGCTGATGTCAGCTCAAACTGTTACAATTAATAAGCAGTAGATACCTAAGCTGGAGTCAAATAATATTCGTTAGTATAGCAGGGGATTATTATACGAGATTTATTTTGTCATAGTTTAATAACATTGAGACAAAAGATTCCTTTGACTCTGCCTACCTCTTCAGGGATTACGATGATGTTATGTATGTATGTATGAGACAAAATAAATAATAATACTTTTGGAGGCTAAGTTTATAAATACTGACATGTGTTTCTTCAAGACTATTTTATACTCCGTAAGGGTCAAGAAAGACACTACCCTCTATAAGGATATAATTACCGTCGCGGAAGACAAAGCTTTCAGGGTTGAACCGAAGTTTGGAAAGATATACTTCTTGGTGTAGAGATACATGCGTTCGCGTAACTTCTAAGAACGGTTTATGTTATTTAAATTGTGAGAATGTGTGCTACTTTGTTCTGTTTGTACTATAGGATGTATTGTATAGTAGTACGGGTAAGCGGCGGCGCGCCGACTGCGAAGCTCTCCGCTAACGAGAATCCAGTTGCAGGCGCGTAAACAAACATGTCCCACTGATGATTCATGTGCGTCACCATTTAGATGTAGCATAAACAGGCTCAACACCCGCGACATTTCAGTGACAATACCGATGCTTTGACTTGATCATCAACAACTTTGACTTTCAAATTTGATGCTGGAACAACGCTTGGGAGTTGTGATTCCTCTCCTATCAGCAATTTAATATATGATTATCTGTCACACTAAAATAAATCCACTATTTAATTTTGAAGAAAGCTTAGCTCACGAAGCATCACTTAAGTTATTTACTGGCTCGATGGCGCATTTGGTAGTGACCCTACCCTACGCGCCAAAAGTTTTGGGTTCGATCCCCACCCAGGACAAACATTCGTGTGGTGAATACTTGTGTTTGTTCTGTGTCTGGGTGTTCATATCCAATATTTAAGTATATATTTGTAATACCACTGTAGTTTCTGATATCCGTAACATAAGTGCTTAAGCTACTTACCTCGGATGTGATGTAGTCTGATATTTATTTATTTAAATGATGCTTCGTATTGAAAATCTAGTATGCTTAAAGCCCTGTGAAGATAGTAAGCATTGTTTTTATAGAAATATTTTAACTATATTAGGATAAGATCTCATCGTGTAGCGAAGTTTCTCTTTAAATAATAAATCCCAAATATTGGTGCATAGTTGCTATATTATGCCTTAGATTACTTAGATAGTTATTATGAACACAAAATGTATTTAAATACATATAAATATAAGGGTATTGTCGCACTCTAAAGGTAATACAATAATATTTATAATAATAACTTTTATTGATATTCTTGTAATATAGTTTAAAATAAAGACGAACTTGCGTTTCTATGCAAAAAAAAAAAAATATTTACAAAAAATCTACATTACTACTTTTATAAATAAATTTAATGAATTGACAAAACATTTGCATACCTGCAAAAGAAACAACATTTAAAGCCTCTATTTATAACTTTAAGAAATATGTAAAACAAAACGATAAACTAAGAAATAAAATAAAAAAATATTACATAAATATGTATGTCAGTATTGACATTAATAGACAAGTCAAATTCAAGAAAACCTAAATAAGAGTAAAAGGTTTTCTTTACATATAACTTCTTAATGTTTGTAACTTTAAAAACTTTTGTGCAATTTCAGCCATTAGCTATAAATGTCCTGGAGGGTTCTTTTTAAATATTTTTATAGACTTTTATCACATTTAAAACTAAAACTCCAGAAATTAATGTTTATATAATACCATTTAAACTTTGAACTTTAAGTGTGTATTTATAATTTAAATTGGATCTGTATAGACAGTACTTACTTATTTAGAACGCCTAGGTTGACATTTGGAAATACTGAGATAATGTTAATATATTTTTGCTTATACTGACTGAATACTTAATATCTGCGGTCATCAATTATTCTAAAACATAATGAAGAGTATGGAATATCATTTCAAAACTTATAGTTTGTAGCAGTTGTTAAGCGATGGACAATAGTCGTTATCTAGCATGTGAAGTATTTTATAGAATAATTAAAATTGAGATTTTTCACAAGAAGATGAATAGGCTAGTTGACTAAAATATTTTTTTTAGTCCGCTAGTCAGATTATCAAAAAATATTGAGTTCGTATTTTTTGCTTTATCAAATGCTCGGAAAATAACAAAGATACAGCGCTTAAAAGATCTGGAGTGGGGCGCTTTTACATCACTTGTTACTAAAATTCAACAGAACAAGTGACGTCACGCGCACCTTTAACGCGCTGTATCTTCGTCATTTTTGGTTTGCTAAACAAAAGAAAAAATACGTGAGCAATATTTTTTTGTAATCTATATAATGGACAATTTTTTTTTTTTTTGAGTCAACTTGCCTATTAGTCTATGGCTTCATCTGAGGTTCGAAGTCAGTGTCGGCTTTTTCCATCATTTAAGAAAAAGTTTACTTTTAATTTGATGGTAGTGCAATAGGACCTTTAGATAGTGTATATATTTGTCAAAGGATGGATTTTGTGAAAGATGATATGAATGCAATGGGAGTAGATATCTTGATGATGACTGACCGGGACGTATGAAAGAGGAAGTCAGGCTGCGCCGACCCCAGATAGCCTGGGAGAAGGGCAAGCGGGTGACGATGATTGTAGGTATATATTTGTCTGACTATGCAGATTTCCCTGCGTTGCTTTTCCTTACACACCGTTACCCGCCAGTTTGGCACCAGTATTGGTGGCATATAAGGCGAATTTGAATTATAGTTCGAGTTTGATGTTGGAACTGAGAACTTCTTCAAAGTGAATTTAATTCTTTTTTCTAATAAGCCTTGGTTCGATTATTACTGCAAGTAGATATGAGCAGTCCATACAATTTTAAATAATTTATATTCTATATAAATAGTATAAACTATTTATAGAAAAGGCAATGTTCATTGAAAACTCTTTGAGTGTGTCTACTTACCGAGAATTTCAGCTTAATCCACATAGTCTCAAGAGAGGTTTTAAAGTCTTTCATTTCCTTGAAATACATCAAAGGTTCCTTTACCTTAATAAAACATAACCGAAGAGTAATCAAATGTTTCAAGCCTTCATTTTATAGAATATAAATCTTAATAAATGTAATGGTTATAAAATACACTAGACTTCGCTAAATCTTCAAAGAAACCAAAAAATATATTCTTGGTGGCAAACTAAATTCTGTTACCAGATTTCCTTTGCAAAGCAAAATTCCATTAGTGTTTTAAAGGGCACTCCCTTTAAAAGCGTGATGCAAAGGTACCCATCTATATTTTCTTTTGCCTTTTAATTTAAATAAACCCCAATTTCCCCGCGCCCTTTTTCAAGCGAAAAGGAAGTGATAAATGCGGAAAATAGTTGATGAAGAGTTACGACTATATTTGTAACGACAAGATCTACCAGTCTACCAGTGCGCGTGTAAAGTGTGTGCGTATTACGGATTTGTACTAGCACCATACTCTCGCATTACATGCTGAATCATATACGAGCGAAATGGAAGTGCCGCGTCGACGTTCGGTGACATTCGTAAGGTTTATACCGACGATTTCATCCCGCCAGGCACGTCAGCAAGTCACGGAAAAAGGAAATCAAATTGTCTTTTATTAGCTGACCTCCTAAGTATCATCATTACGGAAATTGATGCAATCATGTGCTGAGACTTTATTGTTTGCTGGCAAAAATGTAGTTTTGTGACTCTAAGTTCTGACATTTGGATTTAAAAGACTTTATAGTAAAGAAGCCCATCAAAGATTTTTTTCACATTATAGGTATTTATATCTGATACCTTTGCACTTGTATATTCACTAAATAATCACAGGTCAGTTTCCATTTTTAAGCAAAGTATAGGCCCGCTATTTCCTTGTCTTTTGTTAATTAGTAAGAAAAAATTGCTTTTATTACCTATTGTAAGATCACTAAGAAGGTTGTTTATAATAACACAGAAATAAGATATCATCCCATATTAAATATTTACTTTATAAAAGTTGTAAGGATTACAAAGCACTTTTATTTTTTTCCGTCTTCATAAGCTTCTTTTGTCAGAAAGATGTAGGTTTATGTAATTTATGTAGTTTACGTATATAATATATTCCATTAAACGGTCCAATGCAGGGCAAAGCCCACGATATAATAATAATCATTATAAGGACGGGATAAGTGAGCCGTTACTTAATTCTAAGATAAACAATATCCTGAGATGCGTCTTATTTACTAACACCTAAATACAGACAGCTGACATTTACTTTCACGAGCCACGTAGGCGTATAATCAGAATTTCCGAGTACTTTACAGGTTTTTGCTTTCTCTTATATAGCTCAATAATTAATATGTACTAACATCTTATTTATTAAACTTACTTTGCCTATTTCTGTACAAATTAGAGGATAGTAATATGGTCTTCATCTGTTTAGTAAACTTAAATATGGTCTTAAGTGAATGTGGTCTAATGTGGTCTTCATCTGTTTAGTACACTTAAATATGCAACCTGTTTAGTAAATAAGCGTTGGTAAAACGAAAAAATTCCCTTCTTATATTGTGTCAGTTTTTTTTAATAATAATAACAGTAACATATCACTGTTTCCCACACTAGGATTCCCTGTGCCAGCCTCTTTCGTTTAATGAATTAACAGAATAAGCAAGCTAATAAAGTTCTCCTGGCCCGTTAGTCGAGTGGTCAGAGACCCTGGCCAAGAAATCAAGGGTCGCGGGTTCGAATCCCGCTAGGGGTAAATGTTTCGTGTGATGAACAAGGACATTTGTACTCGAGTGATGGATGTTTATAAACGTATTAAAGTATGTCCATCAGTTCACCAAGTATCCATAGTACAAGCATTAGCTTAGTTTCGAACTAGGGAATTGGTTTGTCAGTCTGGAGAATATATTTATTAGTGTAAAAGGGTGTCTCTTGTACGAGTATTACTTTATAATTGTGGAGAAAAAGAATATATGAGATCTGAAGAATAACTCTGCTATTTATATATTTACTGTCAATTTTGAACTGGCTTGGAGGTCTAAGTCGCAGTTGATTCCGAATTTAGAACCTACACATTCAAACACAGTGTTACCGTAATCCAATTTGCCTGGCTCTCCAGGATGACGAAGTATGTAGGTGTTACCCAGGCTGGCTAAATCTAGGATCGTGATGCAAGTGGACTCCGCCTAGGAACGGGATAGAATGTTAGGAAGAAGAAAGTTATCTCGTTTTCTGTGCTTGTCAAGTTCAAAATATCGTGAAATGTCTGTTAACGGTTGACTCTGTAAATGACAGAAACATACATCCATAGTTTGACGTTATATATTATTTAGAGCCTCGTAAAGTATATTAAAACATCTAGAAGCATTTCTGCGCAGTGCACGCGTCCCACGTAATCCTCCTAAAGAATCGTGAAGGCAGGTAATTTAATCCGTGACATCCAAAGGAGTCAAACAATAAGAATATAAATACAATATTGAAATATAAAGCAATAACAGTACAAGATAACTGTGCTATTTTCTAATAAACATTCGGTTCCACGTTAACATAACAAGCATTCAAATGTCGCAATGTATGCCTATTTGTAGGCAGAATGATTTTTTGAAATGCTTTTCTCGTGCTTTAATAAAAAATAATAGCCACTTACTGCAATCTGGAAATACATAAATAAAAAAATATTACACTAACCATAAAAAAGTAAATACTAAAATATTTACCAGCGGCAAGCATTCGTCAATTATGCAAAGTATTAAGGTATTCATAGTGGTATAATATAAATATATAGTACAATATGCAGTAACAAAATACATAGGTTTGCGAGAGCGTGTGTCCCAGGTGCCTCCTCGCGAACGTGGAAGCTACTTAATGTTAATAGTAGGTACACAGAAAAGCATTTTACATAAAAAAGGCCTCTTGGCATCCCTCTTACTGTTAGCATGCGTAAACGTTGTCTGTTACTATGAGAAAATTACTAGCTGAGAGGTTTTTAAGGAACAACAAGTATGACTTTAATGTCCTAACCAACATCGGTCACGGCGACCAATCTCAACGAGGATTAGCCATCTGCGCAAGAGATATTATAGTGCACAAGTGTGTGCGCAAACACAAGTGCACTCTCTATTCCTTCACTCTCATAGGCCGGTGAGATGGCAATTCGACATGACGTGCTTTCCGAGGGACTGGGGTATACTGCCAACTTTCTGACTTCGGACTGTTACTGAGTAATTTAAATATTGAAATAACCTGCCACAAATTCTTGGACCGACCCGGGATTTGAACCTGGGACCTCTTGGTCCTTATAATCCGCATCCTACCACTAGACCAACGAGGTAGTCTTTTATAGTATCCGTTATTGTATTCAAACAATAATATCTTTTTGGATTTGCATATTTTTAAATATTATGTCGAGTTGTAAACTTTTAGTAAAATAAATAATCACTTTAGCTGGCCTATGAACACCAAATCTCAATAGGTTGAAGTTAGGCTACACGAATCGATTAATACCAAGATTTTTATTCAAAATTTTTGGCAAATTTCGCAAACATTTTGTCAAATAGAAAGGCAAATTAGACATAATTTTACACTCTATTAGTCTAAGATCCGAACCTAAATCGACCTTCACCGAGCTGATAATGGAATGAAACATATTTTGTAATAAATTTGCATATTAGAAAGTATTTAAAAAAAAGGGTTAGCTAAAAAAATCCTGGACTGACTATTTTTAATAATTAAAAAAAAAAGATTTTTAATTAAATGTTGCAACATCAAGATAATAAGAACATTTTATCCTGACTTTAAGTATAAAACATATTTTTATGAAGAACTACGGCGCAAAAGAAGACAGCGAACAATTTTTAAAGAAGATTAAAAGTTTTGACTCCAACTCTATCCATGTTGGATTTCCCTACTACAAAAAAAATTAAGAACAATATATGTAAATTTTATGTGGCTTCATGCAACTGATTCTATATGTGCGAAGGAAACATTTAAATAAAAATCATTTTTTAAAAAATAATTACAAATACTTAGTCAGTTTAGGATTTTGTAGCCAATCCATTTTTTTTAATATATTTTCTAATATACTAAATTTATTATAAAATATGTGTCATTTTATCATCACCTCGGCGGTGAAATTCTACAATATCATAATTACACAGATCTCCAATTAGTGAGTTTTTGTTTTAAGTTCTAGCCATCGGTAGTTTAATAATGTCTCATTTTGGATTTGCGTTACTTTAAAAATACATTTGTGACCAGTGCAATCAGCTACTTACTCAATAATTCAAGTGAACTGTGAATAATATTACAATATTAACTGTTAAAATAAATGTTCGGCAATTGTCACTTTAATTCGTAATTCAAGGACTTCTGCGAATGTTGTGAAATAACGAGCGTTTGGAATGCGCTGTCAATTTATTACTGCCGGCGAATTAAGGCAATTTTCACCGAAGGAACATTTTGGCATGGAAACATCGCGTGACACTGTGTCTAACAAGTTCACACATCAACGCCAGTCCCATTGTACTCTTAATCTCTTAGAAATAACAATCAAATTTGAATGGCGGAAAAATAACATAATATGTGTGACTATCATTAGGAGATTGTTTGGTGAGCCCTAGAGACTGCTGTAATAATGTACACGCCTAGAATAGATGTTATATGCTTCGATCTACCAACATGACCGATTACATAAGTACGTAATATGCTCAAGAGAATAGGAAATATTTCGTTATCTTTGCAAATCATAATGGTTCAATCTGTTTTTTTTTAAGATTATATTATTTATTATGTATGCACGCGAATACAAAAGTGAAAGTGAACTGCGGCCTGAATAATATCCGTGCACTAGGGCAAAGGTCTTCAATGAATACTGAAAGGTATCTGCTGTAATAATCATAATGTGAAACTGTGTTGTGTGGCAATTGAGCGTTAGTATGCAAAACGGCTAATTCTGGCATGTAGAAGTTGTTTGATGTTAACGAGGTCTGTTTGTCGAACACTACAAGGCGCTTGTTTTAGGCCTGACTCACACGATCATCATCGATGTCACATTATACGTTATAATTTACTGGTAAACTTTCTGTCGTTGTCGTTTCAAAGTATAAAACTAAGCAATTTATTTTCCACATAGTTAATTCAGAACGTAACTAACTAACTAAACTTCACGCCACTTCCCTAACGTACTGTAATTAATTTATACTAGGTATATTTTCCTAGTGCCTGTTATTTAGCGATTGTATGATTCTTGTGTCTTTATATTACATCATGTATAATTGAATATATATGCCTATCATGTATAAGCCAAAATAAGCTGATAAGAATTAAACCTTATTAAACTTATTAATATTTTTCAAACCAAGGTTTATTGCTGTTTCATACAACATATATAGAGATTCAAACAGCGCATTAATTGAACTGAAAATGAAGTATGAGAGCTTGGAAGTTCCGCTACCCGCCGCGGCGGCGCAACTAAAATTCCCATAGGTACTTAATATCTCTATTTCTGCTTCCACTCGATCATCGAAATTGTAAGTGCTATATATCTAGAGATCAATATATCCTAGCTACATAACAGAGCAGGAACAGGAACGTTACCCGTCGTCTTTAAAGCTTATACTTACAGTATTTTATTACATAAGCGCGTTGGTAGGTCAATGGTAAGGACACGCCCCTCATGTCTGGGTGGCGGTTGAAATCCGAGCTCGGACCTCCGAAAATATCAGTTGTTGCTCAGAAATCATAGCACTTATGCACTGTGTAGAGCAAAAAAAACCGTGTGTATCTGATTGCTTAAATTAGTATTTGTAAACCGTAATGATTAAATTTGTTTAGTTCCTCTGTTTAAGGGTTATGAAGGTTAGATTGCGGACGCCTAAAAAAAATTAATATCAGACCTGGTAAATCCAGGATTACGCTTTAAAGTGGACTCCAACTAAGAACGGGATATAACGCTAGAAAGATGACGCCGTTGCTAATCGAAATCTTGGAGATAAACACCTAATTTAGATCTGTGCCTATATGTGTGAGGTCTGGTACCGTTTGAAGTTTCTGCGGCTGTGGGTTCAGCGGTAGGTGTGCACGTAATGAGCGGAGGCGTCGCCGGCTCGGCGGGAGCGTTTAATCTGAGGACGGTTCTGCTTGATTTGTGGTTTTTAACTGTACGCAAACAAGATACGCCACCCGCGTCCTCTCATCCGTTACTCGTCCCTCGATCCACATAGATTGTGGTCCTTTGTAACTCACCCGACTATTACTAACTAAACTGAAAATCCCTCAAGTTTAACACTTGAGGCGAATTGAATATGTATTTAGCACTAATGTAATCTTCTCGTTGTAATAAACTTAGCTTAGCTTCATACACTTACTTCGGTATTACTAGCTTCGAACATAGAAGGTTGAAATAACAAAGTAAGTGTATGAAAACATAAATGTAAAATCAAGGTTTTATATAAACTGGTGGTTGCCTAGTGGTCTGTATTCGACCATAATTCATTAATTTTTTTTATGAATTTCTAATGCAATATTTATAAAATAAATATTAGCTTTCTGCACTCCTTCTCCATATAAACTTCCCTTCTCCATATAAACTTCAACTGTGCCAAATCGCATACTCCTCCGTCTACGGAATGTAAATAGAAAGAATATAGTCAGGAAATTTGATTCAACCAAATTTGATTGCATACCAAGAAATTTTTTTATCTAATGATACTAAAGATGAGTAAACTTATTTAATATCTAAGTATGATATTAATTTATACAGATTATTACAACAGATTTTATTATTTGATGGCGTTATGGTACACCAGATTTGAGTTCTATAATCCTTATTTATACAGTGAATTTATAATATTATTAATAGTATTTACGAATTTGACTGATGTAGGAAATTAATTTTTGGTAATACACATATAACAAAAATAGTTTGAAATAGGTAAGTATTCATTGGTATTTTATGTTCCAATTACAATTAGAATAGACATAACTATGTGAACAGTTAATAATATCATAATAATATGTTAGGACCACTTGTACAAGTGGTTAATATAAATAAATGTCATTGAAATAACTAGTTAATATTTTGATTATCTATTTATCTAAAAAAATTTAAACGTACCTACATATTTTTATGTTTATAAAGATTATGTGAGTTTATAATAAAAAAACTTTAAAACAGTGAGTCACACAATATCTACTAGCACGTTTTTAGTATAAAATCGGACTGCGAAAGTCCAGAGAGACGTATTATAAGTAATTGTGCAAAGTTCCTGGATAATGTTCTAGAAAAAGCCAGTACGAAAAGTTCCTCGGTAAATTGGCATGACGATGGAGTTCCGTTACCTCACCAAGTGTCGTTAAAATAAAGAGGGGACGTGGTGATAGTAATAAAATTAACATTTCGCAAAGAATCGCCGCCAATTAGGTTAGCAGTGTCTGGGCGCTGCCGGCGCGCTGGCGCACAGCATCGCGTATGAGCACCCCCGGGCTCGCCTCGCACATGTATGTCACTCATGCATAAATGTATGTATAACATATGAGATACTATACTTTAATAGTTACACTTACATAATAGACTTGCGATTATGAATAATAAACACCTTGACGGTAGACATAGATAACCAGAAACATGCACTTAAAAGCAAGCAAAGCGGAAATCTCTCTGACTGTTTTCGAGTTTTGCGGTCAGCAATGAAGAATATTTTTATCATGTTACCTGCAACTGTCGAAGAGATAGGCATTATATATAAAATGAATGCACTGAAATGTATCAAATATTGTATAACAAGGTACTTTGCTTTTGTATTGTAATAAACAAAAGAGGTTCAGAAGAAAACCTTTTCCAGAAGTTCACTGGACTCCATCTTATTGACGACTTTCTAAACGCGCGATAACTGGGAAAGGTTCTCAACCGTAACAAATAAGAGACTTGCGGTTGGGAAAGACGACCCCTAGTCACGGGAGTGAGAGGTTTATCTCTCACCCCAAATCTCAGTTTCACCTTACTTAAGTTTACCTAAGCAATTATCTCCAACCTTGAATTCCCTTGAATCAGTGAATACTGTCGAATTGTTGAGATAATTAGAAAGGGAATAACGAAGCATATTTAATTGAAAGGCGGATCCCACGTATTCTAATTATATGCAAATATGGTACAGCTCAATGTAGGCAACCATAGTAGATACTTGATGAAATATCGTTAAAGTACATTAAAACATATCTACTTATAGTATTTTTTATAAATACGTTTTTTCTCTTAAATAATATACCTACATAGTAATATTTCATGCCTCGTAAGACATAGAATCCAGTCCGGATTAGAATGAAAGCGATAGGCAATAACAAATCGCCAAGAAACGGCATAAGGAAAATTAAGTGAACACTTCGATAAAAATAGCCCCGCCTGAAAACGTTCTTAAACATTAGTCGATTTTCCCATGTTCAATGGCCGACAAACTCGCCGCGCGGCGTCGTAATTGCTTTCCCGATTGCACCCACTCCACTCCGCATAATGCAACAACGAGCCTAGGCAAATTATTTTTAAACAATGCATATAAAATGTAAGTGAATACGGCTAACTTTCATTGCAATGCAAAGGTCGCCTTTATTTCTACGAATTTACAGCGGCACACAACATTACCGAGAAACGTTCGAATTATTTGTAATTAATTAACTTTTCCGTTCGCGATAATGTTGAACTTGCTACTGGGTTTTTCTTTGTAAATGTTGGACTGTTATTTAACACCATAAAAGCCGAATACCGAAGCCTGAAAGTAATGAATGATTGTATTGAAGTAATATTGTATTTAAGACGTCAAGAGAAACCTCGAATGATTACCGATTGTCTAAAGAAAATACATTGGTTATGTTCTATGAATGAAACTATATTTAGCACTCGAAGTTTTTCTTACATAAAAAGAATCGATAAAAAAATGGAAAGGGTTTCAGCAAAAGTTGGTTACATTACGTTACTTTCTTGAAGTTTTGCATAAAGCAAAGATTTCGAGCCAAGTAGGTTGCGAGCTATATGAAGGCGCTGGCATAACTCGTCGCATCGTTTGCATTTGTTATGTCTCCACTATTGTGTTTCATGCTAAGTATCGTCATATGTGCTACGTATTACAAATTCGGCTTAACTCTTACAATGCCCATTAATAAAATTCATATTGAGCACGTTGTTTATGGATGAAGTAAGTAGGCTGTTTCAGTGTGCTTCACTTTTTTAGCAGCTTAATGTTTTTTTTTGTACGGACATATGATTGATGATTGACTATGCCCATATTTATTGTTGATAGCTGATGCATTATTTATAATGTATCTAATAATATAGATTAATTAATAATGTAAATGTAAATATTGTGTAAATTTGTGAAATAATCCGATAAAAGGGCCGTAGCTATGGATAAGTACAAAAATTATTTACTCACAGTTTATACAGCGGTGGATTCGGGTTATTTATAGTTCAAGCAACACTTTCAGACCGCCAATTAATCTTACATTCCTTACATTGGTTAATTCGACCAAGCAGTCTATTGACACAAGATTGGTTGAAGAGATCTTATTTAACTAAGATCATTTAATATTTAAATGAATACTTAAGCTGGGGTTTAAATATTCTAGATAAATAATTAAATATAACCTTCATCAATTAAAAGCTGTGGGTACGGTTTATTCATCTTGCAGATAAGTCGAGTTTAGTTGGTTTACCGAGAAAATGCCCGTCGGTTCCGGAGTCATCGGACCTGTATAATTGCGCCCAGGGTTGCTAGGTCCTGTCTGAAGCAGACTTGTTGTTGCATTCACTTCGCTTTTTACTCATTTTATCTAAAGAGTTTCCTTGGTAGACACGGATTTTAAATAAAGAATAACGTAACTCGAAGAACCGTACTTTGATTTGCGGTACTTTAATTTATAATGATGGTGGCTTCTAACAGTCTATAAGTGTAGGTGTTTTTTTTTCTGCATAGCCGATAATCTGTTACATATTTATTTAAATGTTCCTCATCAAGTGAGAAACATTAATGGTTATTGAAAGCCTTGATTACAATGACGAAGTTACTGTAATACAGGGTAAATCAATGTATGATTTACTCCCTATTTCAGTGAGCTCGACACCTTAAGCAAGACTTTCACACCCTAATTAGCCAGTACTTGTTAGTAATGGTAACTACTATTCTTTATGTCAAGTTATATAATCAATATGCTAGCAAAATAAAGTTTCAATGATTCGGAATGTGAGGCACTACCCACAACTTCGTATCTCAAAAGCCTTTTCTGAACTTAGTATGAGCTATAGAAATCGTACATTAGACAACCCTAAAGGTTTTCAAACGCTAGCCTGTGTGCCTAGCAGATAATTCACGTTATCTACTCCATAATGTACCTATAGCCACGCTGCCAAGTAACATCGCACCATAAATAAGCTTTTCCAGTGATCTAAGCAGTAACCCTTTCTTTTTGTACAAATTGAATAATAAAATAAATGTTTTGGATCATAACATTGTACTAGCTCCCTTTTCACAATGCACATTTGGTTTAAATGATTATTTAAAATAACCTCAAGTCTAGATGTACATTAAAATTTTGTATTTGTAACTGTAATAAGAATACTTCTAAGGTAGGAGAATAACTTGATCATATTTACGATAGACCTTGCGCCATTTTCCATCTCATCGTTTTTCTGATGAGAAAAGTACTACCGCTCAATCCCAAGTTTTGAATTGAGTTGTTGACGCTTATTACCCTTTTAACTTGTCTATAGATGTATTTTTGTTCTTATAAAGGTCATAGTAATGCATTTTAAGACGAAGGGCTGAAGGTCTATGTAGTGCCGTTCCTTATATATGTTAATTATTTATAGGGTTTCAGACTATATTTTCTATTATTGCAACTTATACCAATAATACCGATGGATAATTTTTACAAGTTTTAGCCGTTTTTATAATAGGTAAGTCTTTTAGTAATCCGCCTTCTTCGGGAAGTTAAATAATAATAAAATCGCTATTTATTCTGTGAGTATTTGTATATGCTACTACATCTACATAATACTGTATTATAAGTAAATGAAACGAGTTATTTACTATAAAGAGTTTAAAAATCAACTAATGCAGCTATTACGCAACATTTCATCTTACCGGAGAGAAAAATAGATATCACAATTTTAAGTTGTTGTAATGCCAAAATAAACACCATTGAAATCTGATATCTAAGTTAGTACTCACGGGACGCATCGATTCTTCTCTACCTTTGAATGTAAATCTTTCATAAAGTAAAATGAAGTCCCCGAAGTGCAAGATGCCGGGCTTGGAACACGTAATAGGCGCTGCCATGTAGGCATACAGTGGACGGACATATAGAAAGATGCCCAGACAGATAGAAAGATGATATAAGATCATTTTAACACAAAAGGGGTATAAAATAATTTGCTGATTCTGATTTATCGCTTCTCAATATTATGATTTTTTTTTTCAGATTTTTTTTATAAAATGCTTTTTACAATTTGGCATCTACCTTTCCGACTATCTGTTAGTTGGCTGTTAGGGGACTTAATTGCTTGCAGTGTGTAGCTTATTAAGAGTATTAGGAATAGCTTAATAATTTTAAATTGGGATTTGAATGTGTTAATTTCCTTTAAAAATAAAAGTGATAATAAATAAATATCAGACTGCATCACATACATTGATCTGTATCAGACTACATCACATACATTGATCTAACTCCGAGGTCTAAGTAGCTTAAGCATTTGTGTTAAGGATATCATAAACAACAGTGGTATTACAAATAGGTATATACTTATAAATATTAGATATTAACACCCAGACATTGAACAAACACAACTATTCATCATACGAATATTTGTCCTGAGTGGAGATCGAACCCACAACTCTTGGCGCATGGGGCAGGACCACTACTGAATGCGCTATCGAGCTTGTAAAAGTGTGGAAATAAAAAAAAAATAAAGATCTCATTTTTTTCCGACAAATTGATGTAGGAATAAGAATTACAAGCAGAAAATAAATTCAAGCAGATGCCATTAAAACACGTGCTGTACTAGCCGAACTTACGCTTGGCCAGTTTTGCTTAAATTAGACTATAGGTATGATACTTTCAGGAAAAGTTACATTGGTTGTACGGCTACGTTGCACTGGCGTGGACGCCGGATCGTCACAGAAACTTTTAATAGTGCGCCCCGCGGGTATATTTTATTTTTCTTGATAAACAGGTTAAACTCAAATTGACAACTATTTATTTTGACATTAAAAAATAAAGAACTTAAGTGAGTTCTTGCATTAAAAATCCTTTTTTCAGTTTCATTAAATTTGGGAAGACGTGACTGCCCAAAAATTTAACAAATGAGAAGAATAGATAGATCCTAAATATTTTACATTGAAGCATTATCCTTCATTCAATCAAATTATTACTAAGGGTAACGTTCCATTTATTATACTTACATACATAACATCATGCCCATAATTCCCGAAGGGGTAGGCAGAGTCAAAGAGGCCGCAGGCCCCTCTAACCATATTCAGCCAGAAACAAAACCATTTATCAATTTGTTATTTTTGTTTTTTTTTATATGCTACAAGCAAAATAAGCAATCCAATCGTAAGTAATGCTCTTGTCAAAATTTTATTAACAATAACTCGCTATTTATTAATAATATTTACTTTCATTCTCTGTTTATACCTACTCGTAATACATTGGCATAAAGAAAGAATTAAAAACATTTTCAACATTCATCTTTAATTTTACAAATAAGTAAGTATTTATTGTGTGTGATATTTATAAAAGATTAGCGTTAAAGTCCAAACTTTAGCTAACCTTAGATTTAATTATCGGGTTTCTGTCAAAGTGAATGTGTTTCATCTACAAAAGGTTACACGTCTCGGCAACTGTTTTATAAAAGTGGTTATGTTCATAGAAAAAATAGGTTTACGATAAGTAGATACCGAATTTTTGGCCGGCCAGACGATACTTTCTTGTCGGTTGGGCGAGGATTATAAGCAGCGGGTTGCGTGATACGTGTAATTGAATTGAAACCCACATCAAGTGGAATTATTCTGGTGACACGGAACACCCCGATTATAGGGTACACGCACAACCACCGTGGAACACAGCTTACACCACCAATCAAACTCCAAACCGTAATCAGTATTTAGGAAAAAAAAATACCTACATTTCATTTTTGCCTAAATTGAAACTGATTTGCTTTTAATAACTCAATTTGAACCAAATTCTTTGATTAACTTCTGTAATTCATAAGGATTGTGTAAAGTTTAAATACAAAGAGGTACCTAAGTCGTGTACTTATTTACTTTTTGATTATTGTTTTATTCTCTTAGTAGGTTTAGAATCATTATAAACCATTTTAAAAGAAGAGGCAATAACATTTTTTAATATTATTTCTGTTATTAAGCAGCATTCCAAAGAATAAGATTTTTGATTCATGTTACGTGTAAGTATGTTAATAGATGGTGTAATTTCTTCATATATGTTACGCCGAAGCACGATTCATCGATTTCGCCTTTAAATTTATGATTGCATGATATAGGTACGTATGCATTATAGGTACCTTAAACAAACGCAAACGCGCAAACCTTATAGGTACCATTTACATTAACAAATTGATAGAAATTTCATATTTTTAACTTTTTTTACTACAAACTTTAAAATTTTATCACAGCGATTTGCTTTCAATAAATATTTCTTGCAAATAAAAAAGTTAAATAAACCAACAATAAATGTATAAAATACAAACACTGAAATCTACTAAGACAAGATAACCTATTCGTCTAAGAATGAGAAGTTGCCTACGTTAAAGTCCGTACGTCCTTAAAACAAAGTTAGTAACAACATCCTTGATATATCAATCGTCTGGGTCCCTCGGTCACGTATGAACAGAGCGTGTAAGAAAAGTAGCTAGAGGTCAGAATCGTGTAAATTTGCCGCGTTGAGGATAATTTAATTCCGTCATTCATGGATGTGCGAATTTGCAAGTGCGTATCGCAGGGCGCGCCGCCCCTCCTCACCTCGCGCCCCGCGCTATGACGTCAACGGCCCACAGAGCGCCCCCTTTTATAAATATAGCCGTGCCGATAGCACGCTACAGGTTTCGGACCTTGTACTTCAAAGTATTTTTGTACAAGGAACTCTAAAGTACTTTCTGATTACTACCTACGTCTGAGTGTATACAACAATAGATCGAATTAGAAGACTGCTATTTATTTCGTTAAATTGCCTGCGTCATCCTTGTTCGCGAGGTATGTCACGAAAGTTATGTAACTTAGTCCTTATAGGTACAGGATCTTTCTTTATTTTACTTTCTTTTTTTATTCTAACAAAAGTATTTTTGTCCTTTAGATAGGTACCTTTTATCAGAAATAATACATATTATTATCATATTCAAGTTAAAATAATTATCTAAGACTTAAAATATTATTTCAATTGTGTTTTGTTATAATTGGATAATTATATCTCTTATCTCCATGTAAAACCTACGCGCTATTTTAGACGATATTTGAGATAGAATGTACTTTTTCTTTTTAAATCGGTAAAACATCGTTAGTAGTTCGTTAGAAGGGCGAAGCTCGGACAGCCGCAACGGCCTCCGCCTAATGGACAAGTTTACGACACGTTCAACTTACCCTACACAGACCCATCGTAAATTATTATATCTATGTGCAGCTGTTAACTGGAAACATCCAAGAGTACACTATCATCTCCTGTAATCCGTACTTAAACTAGATAAGAAAAAACGTTACGTAGCATATGTTAGATAAGATTCCTCGGGTCGGGATATTATGATTATCATCTTTATATACGCATTATGTAGTTGTCTATATTGACAGACTGTAGATAAAATAATTCCATAAATAATTACGGGAAAAGCGATAGGAAAACGAAATCCTTTTGTTAAAATCCACACTAATTCCATTAGACCTTATTTTCTTAAGGAAAAACCGCGACAGCCACTTTTTTTTACTCTTCATTTTGAGGGATTTTTTTTACTTTCTATATGTTACATTTTGGTACTTGTACGCGCTTATTAATCATACATGTAGTTCCAAAAGGTTAACTTCAGTCATATGATGTGGCATATTAACTCACAAAGCGTTCAATACAAAATACATAAAATCTTTTTTAATACTGAGTTGAATAAAAAGATGGGATCACAAAACATAGATGTTCTGTGGATGGAGCTATTAGCCTGGGTATGGCTTATTCCCGAAATTAATGTATACTTGGACTTATACTATGTAGACTTATCGTAGAATATTATCCCGGATGTTATAACTCTTTGTGTTGCGTTAAATCAATAGCGATATTGGTACCAAACAGCGCATTTCCTTCTGGAGCGTATGCGTAAAGGAATTACAAACACAAAACCTTCACGTTTATACAATCTATTACAAATTTCTGCAAGAGTTGGGCGTAAAATTATAAAATTAATATTACTGTGCTGTATCTTAATAAGTGACCCTTAAACCGAGAGCATATACTAGGATTATAGAACTTTGTAGGCGTAATAAAATTAAAAATTAATAAGGGAACACAAAACTGGGATATAGTAAATATATTTATATGTAATAATTAAAAACTAAGAGCTTTCAACCTAAATGTTCTTTATACCAGTAAACTATTAAAAATTCAAAAAATTCCTTATAGTTTACACAGTTTAGGGTTAGATATAACGATGTAACTATTATTAAACTTGCTAAAAGTTTCTATATTTTATTCAGCGATACCGCTCTATCCTTTAGTAGTGAGTGAGACGTACCCTAAAATAGGCAAGTCATTTATCGCTGTTCTGAGAATTATTAATAAGCGCTGATGGATACACGTCTTACTTAAATCAAATTATAAAGCACAATTGTTACCACTGAATTATTTCATGAACGTCATGATGATTAAGATTTGAACTCCTAGAAAGGGTATGGTTTATTTAACATGTTTTAAGGTGTTATTTACAAATGGACATTCAGAAAATCTATTTCAAATAAAAGGTGTTCTTAAATTTCATAAAATGTCATAAATTACTCATAGTAAAATAGTAGGTAGAGTCTGCCCACCCCTTGGGGGATTAAGGACGTGTTTAGGTCAGTTTATAATGCATGTATGTATGTATAAAATAGTACTTACCTACTCGAGAATAATATTTTGCCATGTCTTCCAACGTACGAAACAATCAATATGACCGATTATTTCTTACACAACAACAGCAAACTATACAACTACTCAGATTGCAATAGCACATGACTATGACTGACTGATTTACTATGCCATAAAATAAAACTTTCAAGAAATATCAGTAAATGAATTCCGTCAAAGTGGAGGTAATGCGGCCAGTTGACAAAAGCAAACGATTTGCCGAGTTTGACGGCTAGACGGAGCCTGTTTGTTCACGAGTTATTATGAATTCTCTAATGCTACCGCGGTCGGTTCAGTCAATCCCGCCAACAAATGAGATTAAGAAGAAACTTTCTTTCAGAAAGTCGCCGCAGACGGGAGACGTTAGCGCTTACACTACAGCTAATTTGTTTTTATTGTAAAACTTTATACATTTCAGAACCTTAACGGTAATGATGGCTGTTTGTTGCGATATATCTGATTCTGTGATCTTTAATTGACTTTTTGTGTTTTCGATATAGTGTTGGTGGTCGAAGGTAGTGAAATATAAGTAAATAGCGAAGGGGAACGGCGCTAGCCGCTTAGTTAATGCATCATGGATACTTTCAAGGGCATGGATAGCGGTTCTTGGGCTAATTGCTTACTTACTTACTTAAGTAAAACCAGACTTTTACTATCAACGTCTTTGATATATATATATATATGTCTGTATAACAAAATTACTTGTTTCTTAGTCAACGAAGTTTTGAACATGTCATTATAAATATAATTTACCTATTTTATTAGCGTTTCTATCTATTTTAATAAAAATATGGTGTTTAGGTATCACAAAATATTAATTTAACTTTAGTATTCTCTTTGTATTCACAAATTGTTTCATTTATTAAATCAATTGCAAGTATTTTCTTTAAAGGTTCTGCTTAAATAAAATGTTAGCTACATATGTATCTTGACGATTATCTTTGACTATACCAATTAAATGAGCAAAAAAATATCTAATCTATTAATAAATAATGTTTTATGCATTTCAAAATTCCATTATAGAATATCCTTCAATCACCTTAACAAAATTTCGGATTTGTTGCTTTATATCAACTGTTTTACAAGAGGAATTAGAAGGTATTTTTAGTATTACATTGTTTTAATTTAATTGAAAATTAAAAAATAAAATACATGTTACACAGGACTGATAAATGCGTCTAAAAGTTTTCTCTTGATGAGGCACAGAATCTTGAAAAAGTGAGAAACCGGAGCTTTATAGAGTCCTTAAAATTCTTGGCTGCGATTCACTTTGAAAAATTCTAAGTATTCTAGTAGGTTTAAGAGTGTTTATGGACATTTACTTGAAGAGTCTGTGTACATTTTCTTTTAAAACATATTGAATGGACTTACCGTAACGCGATAAA